>OZ035828.1:43928002-44163002 GCA_964034765.1 Knipowitschia caucasica | reverse complement strand
ACACACAATACAGACACACAATACAGACACGCAACACAGACACACAATAAAGACATGCAATACAGACACACAATATATACACACAATACAGACACACAATACAGACACACAATACTGTGTGTCTGTATTGTGACCTGTAGCAATATAGGTTGCTCCTGCTGTTGGTAGTGGACAGGCTGAAGCGGCATACGTGACTTCCCACTTAGACTCTTCAGTGGGCCTTAATAAATTCATGGCTGTGAGCCAAGCAGAGGTGATCTCTGTGGTCACATCCTCAAAAGCCTCAACTTGCATGTTAGACGCAGTCCCGACATGGCTCTTCAAAGACATACTTCCTTTGATAATTGAGCCTATCGTAAATATAATAAACGCATCCATACAATGTGGCTATGTCCCACAAGCTTTTAAAACCGCGGTAATCAAACCCCTTCTGAAGAAAACAAACCTGGACCCAGAAATACTTACAAACAACAGACCGATCTCAAACCTCACTTTTATATCTAAAATCCTGGAAAAACTTATAGCTGAGCAGCTTCGCTGCCACCTGCAGGAAAATGATATGTTTGAAGTCTTTCAATCAGGATTCAGAGCTCATCATAGCACTGAAACGGCACTAGTCAAAGTCACAAATGACTTACTACTAGCTGCCGATAATGGACAAGTGTCAGTGCTGGTCCTACTGGACCTTAGTGCTGCATTTGACACAATAGACCACAGCATTCTACTGCAGAGGCTAGAATGTGATATAGGTCTTAGAGGAACAGCCCTTGGCTGGTTTAAATCCTATTTATCAGATCGATATCACTTCGTCAATGTGAATCAGGACTAGTCGCCTTATTCTGGAGTAGAATTCGGTGTGCCGCAGGGTTTGGTACTTGGACCGATTCTTTTTACTCTCTACATGCTGCCACTGGGAAACATTATTAAAAAGCATGGAATTAATTTCCACTGCTATGCAGATGACACACAGCTTTATCTGTCGATGAAGCCTAATCAGACAGATCAGCTAGAAAAGCTCAGTGCTGCATAAAGGACCTTAAAATGTGGATGACTCTTAACTTCCTACTTCTCAACCCGGAGAAGACAGAAGTGATCCTACTCGGTCCGAAGCGCCTGCGTGACTCCCTCACTAACCAGATGGTTACTCTCGATAATGTCAGTATAATACCCAGTAACACTGTGAGGAATCTTGGAGTCATTTTTGACCAAGAACTCTCCTTCAAGGCTTATATAAGCCAAGCAACTAAAACGGCGTACTTCCACTTACGGAACATCGCTAAAATTAGGAATTTCCTTCCTAAAAGTGACGCGGAAAAACTCATTCACGCGTTTGTCACCTCAAGGCTCGACTACTGTAACGCTTTACTGGCAGCGTGCCCTAAAGCCTCTTTGAAGAGCTTCCAGCTCGTTCAGAATACAGCAGCTAGGATCTTAACAGGTACCAAAAGGAGGGAGCACATAACTCCGGTGTTAAAATCACTCCACTGGCTCCCTGTGGAGTACAGAATAAAGTTTAAAATCCTACTCTTAACATATAAAGCCATAAATGGCTTGGCTCCCTCTTATCTCCAAGACACGTTAGTGTCGTATCAACCAGGTCGAGCGTTGCGCTCACAAAACGCCAGACGTCTGGTGGTCCCTAAGGTCTCAAAGGTCACTGTTGGTGGCAGAGCATTTAGCTACCAAGCTCCTTTACTGTGGAATCAGCTTCATTTATGTTAAGGAAGCAGATACGGTCTCCACATTCAAGGCCAGGCTTAAAGCACTTTACTTTAATTTAGCATATAATTAGGTAATATATAATATGTAGTGTATATATTATATATATATGCTGTATTATGTTATATATTATGTTATATATTATTCAATAATGTATTGTGTTATGTTGTATATTATGTTATATATTATGCTGTATGTTATTCTTTATTCAAGGCTTGGTTTAAAACAGTCCTCTTTAGTTTAGCATATGGCTAGGAAGGTAAGACTCGGAGAAGGTTAAACTCCTCAGAGTGTTAGTCAAGCTGCATAGGGAGTCAGTTTGCTGGGAGAAGTATGGTAACTTGAGCACTATCCTCTCCTCCTTCCTACTTTATCTGTTTAGCATTTTTAGGATTCTAACTGTAGTTTGTTCATTGCTATTCACCCGTTGTCCCATTGTCTGTTTCATGGTACGATGACGGGATCTCTGAGCCTGGCCTCTTCCATCTACACCTGCGGACTGCCCCGCCCGACCCGCCTGGGAGTGCTTCAGTCCTGCACCGGACCTGTCCACGTTCAGCGTCCACTGGTCCACGTTCTGTAGCTATAGCTTAGGTCCTGGATCATTAGCCTGTCCGTCCGGAGGAGCGGATCCCTTTCTCATATGGGTCTCCCTCCCTGTGGGTTTCCCTAGTTCTCCCCAAGGTTTCTCACTTTTTCCCACTGGGTTTTTTTAAGAGTTTTTCCTTGTGGATGCAGGAGGGTCTTGTTGGACAGTTAGTGTCCAACAGAAAGGATTGGTGATGATCAGGACACTTTAGCATTCTACAACATGTATGGACATTTTCTTCTGTGTGTGCTTTATATTCTTCATGTGTTTTAACTGTTGATTCTCTGACCTGTGTTGGTGATTTCAATGGTTTTGTTAAGTCTCTGAGATGACTTCTGTTGTGACCTAGGGCTATACAAGAATAAATTGTAATTGTATTGTATTGTAATACAGACACACAACACAGACACACAATACAGACACACAACAGAGACACGCAACACAGACACACAACACAGACACACAATACAGACACACAATACAGACACACAACACAGACACACAACACAGACACACAATACAGACACACAACACAGACACACAATACAGACACACAACACAGACACACAACACAGAACCGGCCGCACAGAGACATAAGAAATATTATTTATCTAATATTCAGGACATGTGTGTTTTCTCTTTTAAGAAAGTTTGTTTATGAAAAAATCTTCATGGAATTATCAAAGGAGGAGGTTTTATGCATAATTTAAAACAAACATTGAACCAGTCCGGCCTCGGCTTGGAGCAAATTAGTTTTTTCGGCCTCTGAAGTGTTTGACTTTGAAATGCCTGGCTTAGAATGAGTCTGGTGTGTGTGTGAGTGGTTGGTGGTGGTGGGAGGGGTCGATGGCACAGACTGGCTGCCTCGCTTCTGTCAGTGTGCCCCAGGGCAGCTGTGGTTAAAATATTAGTTTATAACCACCGTGTTTGAAGTGAATGACTAATGATGTGAAGAGACTTAGGTTATCCTGAAAAAGTTTGTTTATAACGAATTAATTGAATGAATGAACAGCAATTTCGAGCCATGGCAAACAAGAACAACAAAACAAGAACAGAATAGAAAAAAACACAATACATATTAATATACAAAAATTCTTGGGTTTCATACGAGGTCAGGGCAGTGGAATAACAAACGTTTAGGACAGGACGTGACGTATCCTGGAGGTGCAGTCTGCCGGGTTTATACACGGAGATATAGTAGAAGAAGAAGAGGTTTATACACTGAGATATAGTAGAAGAAGAAGCATCTATTTGTGCGGTGTACGCTTGTAGCAACCGCACAAAAAGAGAGAAAGACCAGAGTTTGTTCATGTTCCAACTGTGGTCTCATATAAAGGAGGACACTTTGAAACAATCACTGGCATGAGGCGGCGAGGTGGATCAAGGCTTTCCCAGATAAGCGCCCCCTGCAGGCCACCCTAATGAAACGCAGGAAATTCTTCTTTTTTTCTTTCCAAAAATGCCCGAAATCATTTTGAGAAATATTTGTTAGAACTTCCTTAGAATTAAGTGTCCCTGATTAAGACTGTTCCAACAACCGTACACCGCACAGGAGGAGAGCCTTTGACTCCAAAACAGACTTTACATGGTTTTCAATGGGAGCAACACTGTCCCACCTCTGCTCATGCGCCCCCTACTGGCCAGGTTCATGAAACCCAAGAATACAGTATGTTATATGAAAAAAAGTCATCTCGAAAAGGAAAGGGGAGAAGAAAAGACTTTCAAACTCCCACCCCCTAATTTCTATTGTATTATTATCCAAGCATTATTTTCATTATTTTCATCATTGTTATTATTATTTACTATTTTCAGACTCCCCCTCCTGACTGTTTGTGTGTGTGTGTGTGTGTGTGTGTGTGGTACCTTTGGAGGCCTCGGTGCCCAGGGGCCCGCTGTGGTCGCTGAGCTCCGGCAGCCAGGCGTCTCTCACTGCAGACTTGTAGACCAGTCTGTGGTCCAGGCTCTGGATGGGTCTGAAGTTACTGCGCAGGTACTCCACGCTCTTCACATGGTCCTGCTGCTCCGTGGTGAAGATGGAGTAGAACGCCTCCAACTGAAAACACAAAGCAAATTACACAAATGATCAAAACTATTGCACGGAAAATAATTAGGATTTCGTCAGTTATTTGTGAGCGCAGGCTTCGGGTAATTGTTTCCTGAGGGAGGTTCTACTTAGGTCACAGAGAAGGTTTGTCTAAAATAGATTCAAAAAGTTGAGGTTTTACTTAAAAGAGAAATATGTAAGATTATCGTGTCGAGTCATCATTAAAGGGCCCTAATCTGTCATCATTAAAGGGCCCTAATGTGTCATCATTAAAGGGCCCTAATGTGTCATAATTAAAAGGCCCAAATCTGTCATCATTAAAGGGCCCTAATATGTCATCATTAAAGGGCCCTAATGTGTCATCATTAAAGGGCCCTAATGTGTCATAATTAAAAGGCCCAAATCTGTCATCATTAAAGGGCCCTAATCTGTCATCATTAAAGGGCCCTAATGTGTCATCATTAAAGGGCCCTAGTCTGTCATCATTAAAGGGCCCTAATCTGTCATAATTAAAAGGCCCAAATCTGTCATCATTAAAGGGCCCTAATATGTCATCATTAAAGGGCCCTAATGTGTCATCATTAAAGGGCCCTAGTCTGTCATCATTAAAGGGCCCTAATCTGTCATAATTAAAAGGCCCAAATCTGTCATCATTAAAGGGCCCTAATATGTCATCATTAAAGGGCCCTAATGTGTCATCATTAAAGGGCCCTAGTCTGTCATCATTAAAGGGCCCTAATCTGTCATCATTAAAGGGCCCTAATCTGTCATCATTAAAGGGCCCTAATCTGACCTAATTAAAGGGCCCTAATCTGTCATCATTAAAGGGCCCTAATGTGTCATCATTAAAGGGCCCTAATCTGTCATCATTAAAGGGCCCTAATGTGTCATCATTAAAGGGCCCTAATCTGTCATCATTAAAGGGCCCTAATCTGTCATCATTAAAGGGCCCTAATCTGACCTAATTAAAGGGCCCTAATGTGTCATCATTAAAGGGCCCTAATCTGTCATTATTAAAGGGCCCTAATCTGACCTAATTAAAGGGCCCTAATCTGTCATCATTAAAGGGCCCTAATCTATCATCATTAAAGGGCCCTAACCTGTCATAATAATAAACTGCTCTTAACTGTTGACAGTAGTTCAGAGATATTTGAATTTCTAAATTTGATTGATCTAAATTACTATATTAGACCTCATCACAGGATAGTTTCAACACTTTAGTCACGTACAGTATAATAAGTGGGACTGGTGTAAGTGAACACGAGAGAGATGATGAAGAGTAGGTTGTGTATGAATAAACATGGTGGGTTAAATGAAGGGAATCCATTTGAAAGATGGTTAAAAGGCCCAAGCTTTCAAAAACCAAGTGGCGTTCATTTACCTGCATGGAGCTTCTGTCAGAGGGTGCAATATATGCTAAGTATATATAATTACAAAAACAAAACGCACTAAATGTTATAGATAAGTCTTAACCCTCATTTATGTGCTGTCTATGTATACGTGCAATAATAATGTAAACAATGGCTATTAGAGAAATGTATTTCATGATTCTTCTTCTCTTTGTAGTGAAATCAATTATCAGAATCCCCCCGTGGACTGTAGAATCAGATACCACAGTGACCTATTTGTCTTTGTCGATTCCTTGTAAATAAACAGTGGGAATGGTGGATTTTTCTGGGAACGTTTGCGGTGTGTCGGCTGGAAGCTGAGTGGGCCTGTTTCTGAGTCTGTGGGAGACTGTGGAGAAGCAGACATGGATTAGCTCAGTGTGACTGGAGTGTCTTTGTCTGATCTGGCACCCGAGCACTGTGCGAGCGGAGAGCTGGGGGCGGAGCTAAAAACGTGCATGGCAAATATGGCACGTTACCAAAGCCGTATTCTGCCCAAATCTAAAAAAAAACTTTCAGAATCTGTTTTATCCGGGGGGGGGGGGGCTCCTCAAGGTCCATGTGCGCTGACATGCTGCAATCCTTGCGGGTGGAGGGGGTGTACCCGGAACGAGAATTACCCAATGCTTTTGAATGGCATCTTCTTTACTCTTGAAAATGTCTTTTATAAGATCGTCCAAATGTGGCTCTTGGTCCAAAGCTACGTTCCAGATGCTTTTGATGTTGAGGGGAGTATACAGTGCCTTGCGAAAGTATTCGGCCCCTTGAACCTTTCAACATTTCGCCACATTTCAGGCTTCAAACATAAAGATATGAAATTTAAATTTTTTGTCATGAATCAACAACAAGTGGGACACAATCGTAAAGTGGAACGAAATTTATTGGATAATTTAAACTTTTTTAACAAATAAAAAACTGAAAAGTGGGGCGTGCAATATTATTCAGCCCCTTTACTTTCAGTGCAGCAAACTCAGTCCAGAAGTTCAGTGAGGATCTTTGAATGATCCAATGTTGTCCTAAATGACTGATGATGATAAATAGAATGCACCTGTGTGTAATCAAGTCTCCGTATAAATGCACCTGCTCTTTGATAGTCTCAGGGTTCTGTTTAAAGCACAGAGAGAACCATGAAGACAAAGGAACACACCAGGCAGGTCCGAGATACTGTTGTGGAGAAGTTTAAAGCCGGATTTGGATACAAAAAGATTTCCCAAGCTTTAAACATCTCAAGGAGCACTGTGCAAGTAATTATATTGAAATGGAAGGAGTATCAGACCACTGCAAATCTACCAAGAACCGGCCGTCCCTCCAAACTTTCATCTCAAACAAGGAGAAGACTGATCAGAGATGCAGCCAAGAGGCCCATGATCACTCTGGATGAACTGCAGATAACTACAGCTGAGGTGGGAGAGTCTGTCCATAGGACAACAATCAGTCATGCACTAAACAAATCTGGCCTTTATGGAAGAGTGGCAAGAAGAAAGCCATTTCTCAAAGATATCCATAAAAAGTCTCGTTTAAAGTTTGCCACAAACCACCTGGGAGACACACCAAACATGTGGAAGAAGGTGCTCTGGTCAGATGAAACCAAAATCAAACTTTTTGGCCACAATGCAAAACGATATGTTTGGCGTAAAAGCAACACAGCTCATCACCCTGAACACACCATCCCCACTGTCAAACATGGGGGTGGCAGCATCATGCTTTGGGCCTGCTTTTCTTCAGCAGGGACAGGGAAGATGGCTAAAATTGATGGGAAGATGGATGGAGCCAAATACAGGACCATTCTGGAAGAAAACCTGTTGGAGTCTGCAAAAGACCTGAGACTGGGACGGAGATTTATCTTCCAACAGGACAATGATCCAAAACATAAAGCCAAATCTACAATGGAATGGTTCACAAATAGACGTATCCAGGTGTTAGAATGGCCAAGTCAAAGTCCAGACCTGAATCCAATCGAGAATCTGTGGAAAGAGCTGAAGACTGCTGTTCACAAACGCTCTCCATCCAACCTCACTGAGCTCCAGCTGTTTTGCAAGGAAGAATGGGCAAGAATTCCAGTCTCTCGATGTGCAAAACTGATAGAGACATACCCCAAGTGACTTGCAGCTGTAATTGCAGCAAAAGGTGGCGCTACAAAGTATTAGCGGAAGGGGGCCGAATAATATTGCACGCCCCACTTTTCAGTTTTTTATTTGTTAAAAAACTTTAAATTATCCAATAAATTTTGTTCCACTTCACGATTGTGTCCCACTTGTTGTTGATTCTTGACGAAAAATTACATTTTTATATATTTATGTTTGAAGCCTGAAATGTGGCGAAATGTTGAAAGGTTCAAGGGGGCCGAATACTTTCGCAAGGCACTGTATGTTTTTGGACCAGTCTAGTTTAGTCGCTGTGGACTTTTGATTGCAGTTGTTAAAGGAATGGAGCAAGTGCAGGTGAAGCATGCGCAAATGTGTTTTTCTAAATTTTTCCTGCCGCCATTTTGAAAAAGACACAAAAAGCAAAGGGGTGGCACATTAGTTTGAACGGTGGAGAAAGGCGTGACTAGATCCATTACTATTTACAATCTATTGTTTTATTGTTAAAAGTTATGGTAGGTCAGTGTCGGTAACGTCAAGAGTTTGTGCTAAATTTGCTGGTTGTAGTTTGTCGGAGAATGCGATAGTAAAATAATCTGTTCTGGTTCAATCCAAATATCAAGAAACTGAAGCCGGAGCAAGAGGAATGTTTAGTAAATGTCATTGAAGCAGAGATGTTGTGGCTCTACTCCCCACGGGATCCGTTAGTGGCAAAGGAGATGGCTAAAGCTAGGCTAAATGCTAAAGCTAGGCTAAATGCTAAATGCCTCACTCACTCGGGCTCATTACAAACGTCACAGTGAACTCAGATCCAATGGTTTCAATCTGCAAAAGGAGTTAACCCCTCCCACCTGTTCACGGAGTCAATGGAGCCAATCTAGACCTTAGTATGAAATGAAATGAGTACAATGGTGTGGTAAGACCAGACTATTATTAAGCTAAAGACAGAGATTTTCTTTCAGTATAGCGTTAGGCTATACTTTAAACTCACTTATTTTGTGTTGTGAAAGAAAGGATCTTAATCTTAATGCTCTCTCTTGTATGGACTCCTTTGTCAATAGGATTCTCTCAGTTTGTCTAAAGAAACTATTATGAATTTAGAAATGTAGGATTTAAATGTTATTAAGCTTGCCTCTTAAGGTGTGTATAATTCAAGAAAAGAAACAGGAAAAAACGGCTTCTTCTCACTTTCAGAAACCAGAGGGTGAGAAGCTTTTGGATTAATAATAATATGTTTCAGTAATCACAGTCGTTGTGATTTGCTAATTGCAGCCACGGTGCAGCACAAAGTCTCAGCTTCAAAATCAATCACTGTGTGGAAGGAGAGTTCTGCAGGTCTGCCCCTCCTGCTGCTGTCAGACTGTACAACGAAACGAAACACAATGTACGGTACTTGCCTTAAAATACTTCATACTTGCTTCTTTTTATGCTAGAGTTAGAGACTTTAATTAAACTTATTTTTGTATGGAGTTATTGTTCATGTATCTTCTGTGCTCCTCATTCCTACTGTTCTGTAACCGGTGATGCAACACTGACATTTCCCCACTGTTGGGACTCTTCATCTCAGAAAAGCAGAAAATGGGGTAAACAGGCCGTTCTCTTGCTGGGCCTGTCCACTTGTGCTGGCACCGGTGACGCCTGGGGATGTGCGCAGCCATCGATCCTCCGTGATGCGTCTCCCACTGACCTACTTCCATCCCAAACAAGGCACACTGCTATTCCCTGTCCGGCCAGGCTTTCATCATGTCCTCCTGAGAGCGGGAAGAAAGAGAACCTGGTCCACAGCATCACCCAGCATCATGTGCAGCATACAGGCCGCTACCCCACATCCCTCTGCTCCAGTGTCTCCCAACCTTTTTTAGCCGTGGTAAAAAATAATCTATTGAAAGAAATCACACCATCAGCTATAAATGATGCAAAAATTAAACTTCAAAGTAGCAATATGTAAGATTTTCATGTAAAGTCGTCATTAAAGGGCCCTAATCGTACTTTTGAATGCGCTGGTTAACGGCAGCAGGTCCTAAGTAGCTCTGAAGCTGTTGTTGTTTTGTACATAATATTTTTCTTGCTTTTTTCTACCTAAGATGTTTCTGCAGTACAGTGTTCATGGTTTTACACTGGTCCAGACCAGAGCAGAGAGGATTCATGGTTTTACACTGGTCCAGACCAGAGCAGAGAGGATTCATGGTCCGAACCAAGTGGATCAGGTGAAAATCCACTGGACTAATGCTAACTTTTTGCTAATGAACCATTTAGCATTTTACTTTGGACCAGAGCAGAGAAAATGGTCCGAACCAAGCGGCTACTCCACCTTTTGACCTGTCCTGCTCCACCCAGAGACTACTCCACCTCTGCTGCTGTGACCCGTATCAGTATCGATCTACAGTATCTATCTATCTAATCCGTCAAAAGGCATTAATAAAACCTTCTCTTTTCCAATACTTCTTTAACTGATAAAAGTAGTTCAGAGATATTTTAATTTCAAAATGAATTTCATAGCAGTTCCTGTGACTGAACCAAAACTGGACCAAAACTGAACCAAAACTGGACCAAAACTGAACCAAAACTGGACCAAAACGGAACCAAAACTGGACCAAAACTGAACCAAAACTGGACCAAAACGGAACCAAAACTGGACCAAAACTGAACCAAAACTGGACCAAAACTGAACCAAAACTGGACCAAAACTGAACCAAAACTGGACCAAAACGGAACCAAAACTGGACCAAAACTGGACCAAATATTAAAGGTATATTAGGAAAATTTTCTACTTCTGTGTGGATCATCAAGACGATTGGTCCTCCCAACTGTCAATCATTCTGGTGATTCGTGCTCGTCAAATAAGACCAGAGAGTTTTGTTCAAAAAGTGGAGAGGGCGGTTCTTTCCTTAGAAAATTGTGAAATCCTCTCATATCTTTAAGAAGAAACGTAATTGAAGACTCATTAAAAAACATAACATAACAAAAGTAACTTCTAATGACATGTTGGCTTAACATTTCTCATGGAATTAAATTTTATGGTTGTTTTCTTCAGAAAATTAGTAATGGATAACATGCCATTGTCGCCTATTACCATTAATGCTGCTATTTTATATAATAATTTAAAATCGTCTAAAATCATCTAAGGGGCCACCGCAAATGGTCTGGCCCCCGAGCCTTGACTTTGACACCTAAGATTTAGGTCATATTGGATTTTTCCCAAAGGCACCGCAGACAAAATCTCAAGGCCCACTTCTTGGCCATGACCCACTGGTTGAAAAACACTTCATTACATCCACGTCTGAACATTTGCATCACATCCTCTGGTGTTTGTCTTGGGCTTTCCGCTCTCTCTCATAAATGTTGGATTATCCACAAATGCAGCACCATCTGTGTATTGTGTGTGCTGTGGACTTTTGCTTAAAACTACCAGTTGTATTTTTCTGACGCAAGAAATTGATCAACGTTTTAATTGGTAGGTTTTTAACCGGTGAATGCAGAGTCAAGGCGGCATCCACTGTTTATTATTTATCACAAAAACAGATTTGTTCTCAGGGTGTTTCATTACAACGCTCTAGAAATAATAATAAGTAGGCTATTTCTTCCACTGCGCTCTTTTGATCCATTCCCAGTGTCAGTGTTTTGCACAGATTCTCATTTAGTGCGACTCGGCGGAGGATTGGCACGAGAGCCAGTGTGTGGGTTCTCTATTGATTTATGACTCTGGCTCGTAGTTGAAGATATAAACATGATAGAAACATTAAATTATTGGACAACCCACGCTGCAAACATGCGCTTTCCCTCAGGGCTTCGTAAACATAAGAATTTTTCATAACAAGCAGAAGATGAAACAAAGCTCCTTTAAAAAGAGAGCGATGCCACGGCTACGTTTAGTGCTGCTTTTAGCACTTTTCAGATCCATTTGGATGGATTTATTCCTTCTGTCAGAATCCTTCTGACTATTCCAGCGTTTAATCTTTCTTTCTCTGACTACTCTAGCTTTTAATCTTGTTTACCTTTTATCACACCAAAATATGATGTACTTTTAGATCACACCTTAAACTATGGAAAAGTCTTTAACTTTTCATTTTTCTAATGTCTTTTTATTCATGTGTGGTTTGTAAACTGTGTCTGATTCTTACTGCGCACTGTCTCATCACAAATACTTAGATACTATTCCAATGTACAGTGAAGGACTGATACTTGTGAATGTGAAAAGCCTTTCCTTGATTTGCTGTTTCTTATTCAGAAATACAGGCTTGTTGTAAAGTTGCCAATCTCCCGGATCTAGCAGGTTTCTGTTATTTGACTGGCCATGGGCCAGATTAAAGCAGCAAGGGACTGCTCTGAATATTGAATGTATTAAGAAAAGTGAAAACAGTCTGTGTGCTTCACACTCTCAGTAAACATCACAGATGAACAGCAGGATATGTCTCCTCCAATAGTCAGTGAAACTGCCTCTGTGTAATCTGTCTAACCTCGAACAGATACAGTCTGTTTAAAGACTTTCATCTCGGTATAGGACATTTATTGTTTCACTATGGTCAATAATGGAGAGAGATCATGGCATAGTTAGCCATAGTTAGCCATAGTTAGCCATAGTTAGCCATAGGTAGCCATAGTTAGCCATAGTTAGCCATAGTTAGCCATAGGTAGCCATAGTTAGCCATAGTTAGCCATAGTTAGCCATAATGAAACAACCACTAAGGCGGACGGTGTCATGATGTCCTTCTATTGTGGGAGGATCTTTGGAGATTATCACTGAAGTTGGTTGATCTCCAGAAGTAAGAAAAAAGCTGGACTGAAAGATATTGCAGAGGTACTCATTATTTATATGTAGACTACTCAAAGAAGAGAATAGTGAGACGATCCAGGCTATAACAGTGGGGTAAGTGCACGGTACGGCAAGATGGAAGACCCTTCCAAAGGTGGGAGAGAACGGTTGAACCAGGAGCGGGACGTCCTCGTACAGACTGACAGAATGGGAAAGACTAAACTACCAGACATTACAAGTGATAGGAACATCAGGAAAAGGGTAACGAGAGAAGCGAGAGAAATGCCAAGGGCTCAGAAAAGGACTGGACCGAGAACAAGGAGAGAGTCAAACATTTGCAAATGTTTAAGACCAGATTGTTTTAAGACCATGACAAAGGAAGTAAGTGAAGTGAAAGCAAAATGTTACATTTGCTTTCACTTCTTTTTTTTTGCCCATTTAGAAAAAAAAACAATATTGTATAAAGCTCAAATCATTTGTATTGCATTTCATCTGTATCAGTATCTGTAACTGAGGTGGTCAATCAGATGTTTTTTTAACCTGTTGTACATAAATCACACAATAGTTCCAGCCCACATGAAAGCCTGTACCAGGTGTTTGTGTTGGACCGAGCCTGTACCTGTTTGTAGGAGACGTAGATGGGGCGGCTGAAGACGATCCACTCCACCACCTTGCTGCAGGGCGGCGTGGTCAGGGAACCCGTGTAGCGGTAATAACTCCCCAGGGTCGAGGGCAGCAGGTTCTTCAGCACAAACGGTTCCAAGAAAGTCTCCTTCTCTGTTGGTGTAAAGAAAGAAAGCCGGAGAGAAAGGGACTGATCAATACCACTGTACCCACAATGCATTCAGCCGTGCTTTGACGAACAAGTGAAGGCCTCTGGAGCTCAGCCAAGCGCTACTCTCCGGCGCTATGCTATCGATCGCATTTGCATTGTGCCTGCCTCGTTCACTGTCCTCCGATTGACAGACATAATTGTGGCGGACACCTATAATTATAACCGCTGCTGTTGGGTTGGCATAAACAATAGAATCAGCCATGCACCCCGTGTCTCAACAGCCCAATGTTGACACTGGAAAATTACTGGCTAACAATGTGTGGCTGGGAAAATGAAACTAAACAGCCATTAAAAAGCAGCAGTGATGTGAAACAGCTGTTCGGCTCAAATAAACCCATTAGGGCCCGTTTGTGCAGGGAAACAGGGAGGAGCGGTCAGTTCATTTAGGGCAGTGTTTCTCAACCAGTGGGCCGTGGCCATGAGCCACTATCACCTACTTGGTCAAAATAATGTGTGATTTCTACTTTATAAACTTTGATGCAAATGACTTTGTTTTGTTAAAGGAGCAGTATGTACAAATGTGACCCTTTAATGATGACAGATTAGGTCCCTTTAATGATGACAGATTAGGTCCCTTTAATGATGACAGATGAGGGCCCTTTAATGATGACAGATGAGGGCCCTTTAATGATGACAGATTAGGGCCCTTTAATGATGACAGATTAGGGCCCTTTAATGATGACATATTAGGGCCCTTTCATGATGACAGATTAGGGCCCTTTCATGATGACAGATTAGGGCCCTTTAATGATGACAGATTAGGGCCCTTTAATGATGACATATTAGGGCCCTTTAATGATGACAGATTAGGGCCCTTTAATGATGACAGATTAGGGCCCTTTAATTATGACAGATTAGGGCCCTTTAATGATGACATATTAGGGCCCTTTAATGATGACAGATTAGGGCCCTTTAATGATGACAGATTAGGGCCCTTTAATTATGACAGATTAGGGCCCTTTAATGATGACATATTAGGGCCCTTTAATGATGACAGATTAGGGCCCTTTAATGATGACAGATTAGGGCCCTTTAATGATGACATATTAGGGCCCTTTAATGATGACAGATTAGGGCCCTTTAATGATGACAGATTAGGGCCCTTTCATGATGACAGATTAGGGCCCTTTAATGACAACAGATTAGGGCCCTTTAATGATGACAGACTAGGGCCCTTTAATGATGACAGATTTAGGCCCTTTAATGATGACTACATATTCCTGCTTTAATAACGGCTGCAGAGTTACCGTTTCAGCGTGTGTTATGCCATGGGATATTTTTAATGAAAAAGATGTGCCATGGCTCAAAAAGCTCGGGGAACACTGGTTTAGGGAAGCATGAAATGTAGGTATTGTATTGTTATGGGTTGACAAAATGTTGATATCATCTTATTTTGCCTGGATTTGTATTTTATAGTCTATTAGATATGTATAGATTTGCGGTGTTGTCTCCACGCTCCATTCTTCTCGTTCCGTTGCAAAGGAAAATCATCTCCTTCTGGTTATTTCCATTTTGAGGCTCCCCTTCTGCAGATGGGTTCATCGTTTCACTATTGATTTTGTATTCTTCATATGAGTGGTTTACTTATTTACTATAAACAATCAATAAGAAGCCCCTTCACTTTAATTGCAAATGTAAAGCCTTAATCTGCAGAAAGAGTAGGCTGCTACGTAAACATAATGGATCTACAGCCTCAGTCCTCGTTCTACAGTCTGAGTCCTGGATCTACAGCCTCAGTCCTCGTTCTACAGTCTGAGTCCTGGATCTACAGCCTCAGTCCTCGTTCTACAGTCTGAGTCCTGGATCTACAGCCTCAGTCCTCGTTCTACAGTCTGAGTCCTGGATCTACAGCCCCAGTCCTCGTTCTACAGTCTGAGTCCTGGATCTACAGCCTCAGTCCTCGTTCTACAGTCTGAGTCCTGGATCTACAGCCTCAGTCCTCGTTCTGCAGTCTGAGTCCTGGATCTACAGCCTCAGTCCTCGTTCTACAGTCTGAGTCCTGGATCTACAGCCTCAGTCCTCGTTCTACAGTCTGAGTCCTGGATCTACAGCCTCAGTCCTCGTTCTACAGTCTGAGTCCCGGGTTTCAGAGTTTTTCCTCTGATGCAGGAGTCTGTTACAGTTTGTGTCTAAAAAAGACTGATGATCCAGGACATGTATGGACCATCAACATTCATGGACATTGGTCTCTCTCTATGGACCAATACCATGTGGCCTCTCTCTATGGACCAATACCATGTGTTCTACATTTCTGTGTCTTAACTGTTGGTTCTCTGATCTGTGTTGGTGATTTCAATGGTTTTGTGAAGTCTCTGAGATGATACTGTTGACATTTAGAGCGATACAAGAATAAATGTGAATATATTGTAATATATTATTGTAAAGGAAAAAAGGAACTACTCGAACTTGTCTCGTTTCAGTCCAGTCCTAGCCTGGTCGTACCACACTATAGTACAAATTACATTCGTACTAAGGTCTGGATTTGCTCCATCGACCCCGTTAACAGGTGGGAGGGATTAACTCCTTTTGCAGATTGAAACCATTGGATCTGAGTTTACTGTGACGTACGTAATGCGCCCGAGTGAGTTGTTAGCATTTAGCCTAGCTTTAGCATTTAGCCTAGCTTTAGCCATCTCCTTTGCCGCTAACAGAGCCCGTGAGGAGTAACGCCCCAATTTATTCTAGCGTTTAAATTTGCTAAACATTCCTCTTGCTCCGGCTTCAGTTTCTTGATAGACCCAGACCGGATTACTTTACTATCCCATTTTTCGCCATTGCCAAACTACGACCTTCCCGTTCGACACAAACTTTTGACGTCACCCACAACTAACTACAACACCTGCCTTCCGTGCTCGCTGATTGGTCGGTCGAAATTTAACCGATTGTAATCGCAAACACAGAGACCAGACTCATACGTTACTTGCAGTGAAATGATGATTGAGCAGAGTGTTCGGATGGATGAGGCCAGTCCAGTCCCAGTCCCAGTCCCAGTCCCAGTCTATATTGAGCAAATAATATAAATACTAGATTTGACAGTGACTTCTCTGTAGCTTTGCAGTATAATAAAAGACAGTAAAGTAAACTCTGTCTTTCTCTGACTTACCCCACATTGCAGTGGGTTGTCAGAATATTGCTAGAAATTGTTTCTTGAAAACCCATTGCACCGCTCCTCCTCAGGCCACAGCATGAATCAATAATGTCCCCCCAACAACCATTCAAAAACAAAAATAACCACACTTATAAATGATTCTCTGGAGAGAGCGACCAGGCTGCTTTGAGTTTGACCTTTTGGGGAGGCCATAGCATTTTCACACATGGTTGAAAATGATTAATATTCTATATCCGAGCGCTCCTGGCCTCACACATACAGCAGCCCGTAAAGCATGCAATAAGACTTTACAACGACTCTTCTAAATATTCTGTTTGCGATTGTGGTAACGCCGGCTGCATGTTTTGTGGCGTGGGCGTTGGAGTCTCCTGGGGACACGCAGGTTTGAAGCAGAGGTGTTGCAGGAGCGAGCGGAGAGTGCTCTAAAGAAGAAAAGAGCAGCACTCATCTATCTGCGGCGCATTAGATTGCTTCATTTGCACATGAAATGAGCGGACATTTTCTTCCTGGATGAGAACTTTTTGCATTTGTGGCGATAAGTGGATTTTATGGCAGTGAACAAGAGAGACCCTCAGATAACGCCGGAAGGGTGGGTTTTTGAGACATTTATACATCAGAAAATATGTTTAGCCACAATCCCCTTTTGTGAAAGCTATTGTTGTGTTTTAAGTTTGTTGACAGAATGTTTGCTTTCCAATTAAAGTGATAGTCTGGAACTCTAAAAGAATTATTAATGTTAAGAATTGTATTAAATTGACTTCCTGGCCTTTAATGTTGATATAAAATAAGTCATTTTATGAATTCTAATATTACGGGTAAGTCCCGCCTTCCCTTCTCTTAGCTATAGCTCAAAATCGACAATGCTGTCCACGTTAACCAATCAGGTGATGCCGAGGGCTGTCAATCATCGGCGCTGATGCTGAACCTATGTCCATAATCATTTATATACTGAACCTATATCCATAATCAGATCCTCTGCAGATGTGTCCTATAATATGAAAATAGCTTCTTCCTGGTTTGCCGCAATCGCTTTTTTGTGCATTAAAACATAATTTTTTGTCATGAAAACGTGAACAGATAATTCTGAAACCTCTGTGCATGTGTATTAATGATGTATATGTATAATGTGCTCAGATTAACATTTAAATGTGTTGATTGATTGCTACGTAAACAGGTATAGACCAATCAGAAAGGAAAGGGGCGGAGCTTGGGTCGTTTTTTTTCAAATCTCTCTCTCTCTTCTTTCTGACAATTATTAAAAATCAGATTAAGGCAATGCTTTAATAGTTTGCGTGGTACATATTCATCTCAAACTGGCACGTTTACAGAACCGTCGCTGGCCCGTGAACAGGGATTAACAAACTAAATGAATCACTTTCTGCCAACGCAAAAACAACTATACGAGCCAGCTACGGTCGCTAAGTAAAATATGTTATGAGCGATATGTCATGTGTGCCCGAGTGTGGGATGGGCCCAGACTCTGATGCCTGTCTGTATTTACACACTTGTCTGCTTCTGCGGAGCTCCTGCAGCTCTCATGACAACAGACTCCAGCAAAGTCCTTTCACAATGTCACATTTATTATAAGTCCATTATTTGACTGCCACACACAGGGAAGGGCTCGGGCTGCCACTTTCACTTCCAAACGCATTATATTTCTGGACTACACAAAAAACCCATTCAGAATCTGCTGTTGTAAACTTAAAAACTTGCAGCCATTTCAGAAATTATGAAAATGGACGAACGTTTTTCACACCTGCTTCACTTTTATGCTTACTCGCAACTTTATGTCTTCTTTAAGTGCATCCATGAATCTTTGGAATCCTTTTAGTTCTGCTGGCCAAGAAAAAAATCTTAATCTTGAACTTTAGAACAAATAGCAAGAGATTATTTCCAATATAATCAATCCTGTTCCAAACCAGACATTTACCAAAGGAATGCAAAGAGTAGGTTTCTGAGAGAGGCTGAAAACAAGCGTCGAAACTTAGACATGTCGAAACTTAGACATGTCGAAACTTAGACATGTCAAAACTTAGACATGTAGAAACTTCGACATGTCGAAACTTAGACATGTCGAAACTTAGACATGTCGAAACTTAGACATGTCAAAACGTAGACATGCCGAAACTTAGACATGCCGAAACTTAGACATGTCGAAACTTAGACATGTCAAAACTTAGACATGTAGAAACTTCGACATGTCGAAACTTAGACATGTCGAAACTTAGACATGTCGAAACTTAGACATGTCGAAACTTAGACATGTCGAAACTTAGACATGTAGAAACTTAGACATGTCAAAACTTAGACATGTAGAAACTTAGACATGTCGAAACTTAGACATGTAGAAACTTAGACATGTCGAAACTTAGACATGTAGAAACTTAGACATGTAGAAACTTAAAGCTTTGTAAGGAGTCCTTGAGTGCCTATATAAAAAAAACATGTATTATTATTATTATTACTCTGATGGTCAGTTCACTTTTGCCACCTCGCCACAGTCTCAAACTACATGATATTTAATTAAAACACAATAAAAAACAACAAATAGGTAAATAATGTTTTGTCTGATTTTAAGCCACTACAGATGTTTCAGGTTAATTTACCTCTGCAGCCTTCTGCAGCGTTCTGCAGCGTGCGCAGTGATGCACCAACGCATGTGTTTTGTCAGATGATGACGTGCACACATTCCTGCACCCGGTGTGTTTATGTGAACAGCAGAGAGAGCTGACACGAGGAGCTCCAGGACACTAATACAGGGTGCTTTGATTGTGACAGGTTTAACAGTGCGTTTAAACAACTCAGTCTTTAATCATTTTACTTTAAACGTTTTATTAAAGCCGGTGCATGTGGCTTTTATTCAAGTGCAGCAAAACATTTCTCATTCAATGCTATAATTTTAATATTCACATTGTAAAGACCTCTTCAAAACAACCGCAGGGCCAAAGCATTAGGCTGCAGTAGGTCTGCTCCTCTCCCTCTTCCTCTCCCCTCTCTCTTCCCTTCCTCTTCCTCTCCCTCTTCCCTTCCTCTTCCTCTCTCTCTTACTCTCCCTCTCCCTCTTTCTCTCTCTCTCTCTTCCTCTCCCTCTTCCTCTTCCCTCTTCCTCTTTCTCTCTCTCTCTCTCTTCCTCTCCCTCTTCCTCTTCCTCTTTCTCTCTCTCTCTCTCTCTCTCTCCCTCTCCCTCTTCCTCTTCCCTCTTCCTCTTTCTCTCTCTCTCTCTCTCCCTCTCCCTCTTCCTCTTCCTCTTCCTCTCCCTCTCCCTCTCCCTCTTCCCTCTTCCTCTTCCCTTCCTCTTCCTCTCCCTCTCCCTCTTCCCTCTTCCTCTTCCCTTCCTCTTCCTCTCCCTCTTCCCTCTCCCTCTTCCCTCTCCCCTCTTCCTCCTCCCTCCTCCTCTTTCCTCTTCCTCTTCCTCTTCCCTTCCTCTCCCTCTTCCCTTCCTCTTTATCTCTCTCTTCCTCTTCCTCTCCCTCTTCCTCTTTCTCTCTCTCTTCCTCTTCCTCTTCCTCTTCCTCTTCCCTCTTCCCTTCCTCTTCCTCTCTCTCTTCCTCTCCCTCTTCCCTTCCTCTTCCTCTCCCTCTTCCCTTCCTCTTCCTCTCCCTCTTCCTCTCCCTCTTCCATCTTCCTCTCCCTCTTCCTCTCTCTCTTCCCTCTTCCTCCTCTTCTCCCTCTTCCCTTTCTCTTCCTCTCCCTCTTCCCTTCCTCTTCCTCTCGCTCTTCCTCTCCCTCTACCCTTCCTCTTCCCTTCCTCTCTCTCTTCCTCTCCCTCTTCCTCTTCCATCTTCCTCTCCCTCTTCCTCTCCCTCTTCCTCTCCCTCTTCCCTCTTCCTCTCTCTCTTCCTCTTCCTCTTCCCTTCCTCTTCCTCTCCCTCTTCCCCTCTCCCTCTTCCCTCTCCCCTCTTCCCCCTCCCTCCTCCTCTTCCCTCTTCCTCTTCCTCTTCCCTTCCTCTCCCTCTCTCCCTTCCTCTTTATCTCTCTCTTCCTCTTCCTCTCCCTCTTCCTCTTCTCTCTCTCTTCCTCTTCCTCTTCCTCTTCCCTTCCTCTCCCTCTTCCCTTCCTCTTCCTCTCTCTCTTCCTCTCCCTCTTCCCTTCCTCTTCCTCTCCCTCTTCCCTTCCTCTTCCTCTCCCTCTTCCTCTCCCTCTTCCATCTTCCTCTCCCTCTTCCTCTCTCTCTTCCCTCTTCCTCCTCTTCCTCTTCCCTTTCTCTTCCTCTCCCTCTTCCCTTCCTCTTCCTCTCGCTCTTCCTCTCCCTCTACCCTTCCTCTTCTCTTCCTCTCTCTCTTCCTCTCCCTCTTCCTCTTCCATCTTCCTCTCCCTCTTCCTCTCTCTCTTCCCTCTTCCTCTCTCTCTTCCTCTCCCCTTCCTCTTCCTCTCTCTCTTCCCTTCCTCTTCCTCTCTCTCTCTCTCTTCCTCTCCCTCTTCCTCTTCCATCTTCCTCTCCCTCTTCCTCTTCCTCTTCCTCTTCCTCTCCCTCTCCCTCTTCCCTTCCTCTCCCTCTTCCCTTCCTCTTCCTCTCTCTCTTCCTCTCCCCTTCCTCTTCCTCTCCCTCTTCCCTTCCTCTTCCTCTCTCTCTCTCTTCCTCTCCCTCTTCCTCTCCCTCTTCTCTCCTTCCTCCTCCCTCTTCCCTCTTCCTCTCCCTCTTCCCTTCCTCTTCCTCTCTCTCTCTCTCTCTTCCTCTCCCTCTTCCTCTTCCATCTTCCTCTCCCTCTCCCTCTTCCTCTCCCTCTCCCTCTTCCTCTCCCTCTTTCTCTTCCTCTCCCTCTCCCTCTTCCTCTTCCTCTTCCTCTTCCTCTCACTCTTCCTCTCCCTCTTCCTCTCCCTCTTCCTCTTCCTCTTCCTCTCCCTCTTCCTCTTTCTCTCCCTCTTCCTCTCCCTCTTCCTCTCCCTCTTTCTCTTCCTCTCCCTCTTCCCTCTTCCTCTCCCTCTTCCCTTCCTCTTCCTCTCTCTCTCTCTCTTCCTCTCCCTCTTCCTCTTCCTCTCCTCTCTCTCTCTCCTCTCCTCTTCCTCTCCCTCTCCTCTTCCTCTCCTCTTCCTCTTTCTCTCCCTCTCCCTCTTCCTCTCCCTCTTCCTCTTCCTCTTCCTCTTCCTCTCCCTCTTCCTCTCCCTCTCCCTCTTCCTCTCCCTCTTTCTCTTCCTCTCCCTCTCCCTCTTCCTCTTCCTCTTCCTCTCACTCTTCCTCTCCCTCTTCCTCTCCCTCTTCCTCTTCCTCTTCCTCTCCCTCTTCCTCTTTCTCTCCCTCTTCCTCTCCCTCTTCCTCTCCCTCTTTCTCTTCCTCTCCCTCTTCCCTCTTCCTCTCCCTCTTCCCTTCCTCTTCCTCTCTCTCTCTCTCTTCCTCTCCCTCTTCCTCTTCCATCTCCCTCTCCCTCTCCCTCTTCCTCTCCCTCTCCCTCTCTCCTCTCTTCCTCTCCCTCTTTCTCTTCCTCTTCCTCTCCCTCTTCCTCTTCCTCTTCCTCTTCCTCTTCCTCTTCCTCTCCCTCCTCTCCCTCTTCCTCTCCTCTTCCTCTCCCTCTCCCTCTTCCTCTCCCTCTTTCCTCTCCCTCTTCCTCTCCCTCTTCCCTCTTCCTCTCCCTCTTCCTCTTCCTCTCCCTCTTCCTCTCCCTCTTCCTCTCCCTCTTCCTCTTCCTCTCCCTCTTCCTCTCCCTCTTGCTCTCTCTCCTCTTCCTCTTCCTCTCCTCTTCCTCTTCCTCTTCCTCTCTCCCTCTCCCTCTTCCTCTCCCTCTTCCTCTTCCTCTCCTCTCCTCTTCCTCTTCCTCTCCCTCTTCCTCTCCCTCTTCCTCTTCCTCTCCCTCTTCCCTCTCCCTCTTCCTCTTCCTCTCCCTCTTCCTCTCCTCTCTTCCTCTCCTCTCCTCTTCCTCTCCCTCTTCCTCTTCCTCTCCCTCTTCTCTTCCTCTCCCTCTTCCTCTCCTCTTCCTCTTCCTCTTCCTCTTCCTCTTCCTCTTCCTCTTCCTCTCCCTCTTCCTCTCTCCTCTCCTCTCTCTTCCTCTCCCTCTTCCTCTCCCTCTTCCTCTTCCTCTCCCTCTTCCTCTCCCTCTTCCTCTCCCTCTCCCTCTTCCTCTCCCTCTTCCCTCTTCCCTCTCCTCTTCCTCTCCCTCTTCCTCTCCCTCTTCCTCTTCCTCTCCTCTTCCTCTTCCTCTTCCTCTCCTCTCCTCTCTTCCTCTCCCTCTTCTCTCTTCCTCTTCCTCTCCTCTTCCCTCTTCCTCTTCCTTCCTCTCCCTCTCTCTCCTCTCCTTCCTCTTCCTCTTCCTCTCCTCTTCCTCTTCCCTCTTCCTCTCTCCTCTCTCTCCCTCTTCCTCTCCCTCTTCCTCTCCTCTTCTCTCCTCTCTCTCTCTCCTCTCCCTCTCCCTCTTCCTCTCCTCTTCCTCTCCTCTCCCTCTCTCTCTCTCCTCTCCCTCTCCCTCTCCCTCTTCCTCTTCTCTTCCTCTCCCTCTCCCTCTTCCTCTTCCTCTTCCTCTTCCTCTTCCTCTTCCTCTCTCCTCTTCCTCTCCCTCTTCCTCTCCCTCTTCCTCTTCCCTCTTCCTCTTCCTCTCCCTCTTCCTCTCCCTCTTCCTCTCCCTCTCTTCTCTTCCTCTCCCCTCTTCCCTCTTCCTCTCCCTCTTCCTCTCCCTCTTCCTCTCCTCTCTCTCTTCCTCTCCCTCTTCCTCTTCCTCTTCCTCTCCCTCTCCCTCTTCCTCTCCTCTCCCTCTCTCTCTTCCTCTCCCTCTTCCTCTTCCATCTTCCTCTCCCTCTCCCTCTTCCTCTCCCTCTTCCTCTTCCTCTCGCTCTTCCTCTCCCTCTTCCTCTTCCTCTCCCTCTTCCTCTTCCTCTCCCTCTTCCTCTCCCTCTTCCTCTCCCTCTTCCTCTTCCTCTCCCTCTTCCTCTTCCTCTCCCTCTTCCCTCTTCCTCTCCCTCTTCCTCTTCCTCTCCCTCTCCCTCTTCCTCTTCCTCTCCCTCTTCCTCTCCCTCTTCCTCCTCTCCCTCTTCCTCTTCCTCTCCCTCTTCCTCTCCCTCTTCCTCTCCCTCTTCCTCTTCCTCTCCCTCTTCCTCTTCCTCTCCCTCTTCCTCTCCCTCTTCCCTCTTCCTCTCCCTCTTCCTCTTCCTCTTCCTCTCTCTCTCCCTCTTCCTCTTCCATCTTCCTCTCCCTCTCCCTCTTCCTCTCCCTCTTCCTCTTCCTCTTCCTCTTCCTCTCCCTCTTCCTCTCCCTCTTCCCTCTTCCTCTCCCTCTTCCTCTCCCTCTTCCTCTTCCTCTCTCTCTCTCTCTCTTCCTCTCCCTCTTCCTCTTCCATCTTCCTCTCCCTCTTCCTCTCCCTCTTCCTCTTCCTCTTCCCTCTGCTATGCCTCAGTGCACCCTTGTCATTAGACTTCTCTCTGACACCAGGTGTTTTCACAACTCTTTTATGCAAATATGTCTCAGGCCTTTCAGCCCCGACAGCGCAGAGAAGCGAGTCATCGGGTATTTGTTCCTCTAAAGTATCATGTAAAATGTAAAAAGGCATTAGGTACAAAGATGAGCATCTGACCTGCCGCGCAACCAGACAAGAGGTCCCTGTGAACAAGAGGTCCCTGTGAACAAGAGGTCCCTGTGAACAAGAGGTCTGAACAACAAAGGTTCCTACTGCTCTGTTCGAGCGACTGAGACGGAGCAAATGAGCCCCGTGTCTCTACGGAGAGATGCACTCACCCAGACTGCACCGGACAGCACCAGACTGCACCGGACTATACTAGACTGCACCGGACTGCACCGGACTGCACCAGACTGTACCGGACTGCACCAGACTGCACCAGACTGCACCGGACAGCACAGGACAGCACAGGACAGCACCGGACAGCACCAGACTGCACCGGACAGCACAGGACAGCACCGGACAGCACAGGACAGCACCGGACAGCACCAGACTGCACCGGACAGCACAGGACAGCACCGGACAGCACCGGACAGCACCGGACAGCACAGGACAGCACAGGACAGCACAGGACAGCACAGGACAGCACCGGACAGCACAGGACAGCACCGGACAGCACCAGACTGCACCGGACAGCACAGGACAGCACCGGACAGCACCGGACAGCACAGGACAGCACCGGACAGCACCGGACAGCACCAGACTGCACCGGACAGCACAGGACAGCACCGGACTGCACAGGACAGCACCGGACAGCACCGGACAGCACAGGACAGCACCGGACAGCACCGGACTGCACCGGACTGCACAGGACTATACTAGACTGCACCGGACTGCACAGGACTATACTAGACTGCACCGGACAGCACAGGACAGCACCGGACAGCACCGGACTGCACAGGACAGCACAGGACAGCACCGGACTGCACAGGACTATACTAGACTGCACTGGACTGCACAGGACTATACTAGACTGCACCGGACTGCACCCCGACTGCACCAGACTGATCTGGAATGACTTATGCAGTCCAACTAGTTTATCCAGACAGAAGAGTGTGAGATAAAGAGGCGCCTCATCAAACTTTCATCTGTGTCTAAAATTCACTCTGTTGTTGAAACCCTCGACCCAAATAAATGCACCTCGGGACAGTTTCTTTCCAAATGGCTTAAAAGTGGGGTTAAAAAAACACATAACAAACATTGTATATGAATGACGTTAATTTGATCATGTCAGGAAAACAGGGTCCCAGAAGTGCTCATTTACAGCGGCGCTTACACCAGAACCTCTGAATAATGAAGGAGCAGTGAGTTTCTGATGAGAACAATCAAAGCCTGTGTAGCCTCCAGTCCAGGCTCCATAAAACATGAGTATTTGTGGCCTTCCTGCTGCGGTACATGCGCTGGAGATGGAGCCGACTTTGTAGAGGAGAACATTGATTCAATGAAAGGCAAACCAAGATATTTACTCATTCTATGTGTGAGACTTTGGCAACAGTTCTGTACTTTCTGTAGTTTTTACCACTGCTGGTGAACTGAGAGTTCACCAGTCAAATAGTTAAAAGGATATGGGTTTGTTCAGACTAAAGCGGACATAAGAGTGACGCAAGATTTTAATAATCTTAATACTGTATTGTGTTTTTCATGTTTCTAAATCCCTCCACAGTCCATTAGTAGAACTAGAAGAGTAAGTAAGTCATTTTTATTTATGTAGAGCCTTTCACAGACCAGAGTCAAAGCGTTTTGCAATTGTGGACATTAGGCCCAGTTTACACGGAGAGTCGGAGACAATGCAGCAGTACACTGCAAAAGATGACAGAATTAAAGACAAAAAAATGCTCAAATTTGGCTAAATGTATCTAAATTTGAGCACATTTTGACTGCCTTAAAACAAGATTTGCCAGTGGAACAAGAAAAATTGTCTTGTTTTAAAAAGATACAAGATATTTTTCTCTTAAAGTGGTTCTCACCCCCGCTCCTCGGAGCTTACGTCACTCACATTTCCTGTTCAAATCTTCCTCTAAATGGGCGTAGCCTGGAGGACTAAAGGGGGCGTGAACGAGACTGGGCCGTTTACATTGCTCTGGGCGGGGGGCTGCTGACGTCAGGTCTTGCTTCAGACGTCAGGTCTTGCTTCAGACGTCAGGTCTTGCTTCAGACGTCAGGTCTTGCTGCCGCGCCAGTGTTGGCGCCAGATTCAAAATGCAAATGTAGTAATACAGGTCGCCAGCAGATGGCGCCTCACAGACGGTTTTAGGCAGAAAGTTTAACTTTCAACTAATTTGCACCAAAGTGACAAGATTGTGACCAGGATATGTAGACAACACTATTGGACACTCATTTATACCGTTTATCAGCAAAAAAAAGTGGATTTGAGGGTGAGTTGTCCTTTAAACAAAGCAATAGTTCTTGAATCAAGTCAAAATTGCTTGTCTCATTGGCAAATTTCCTTTTAAGACAGTCAGAATGAACTTAAGTCAAGTTAAAAAAAACTCGATTCTAGCAATTATGATCTCATATTTGATAATTTTTTGCAGTGTAAACCGCTATAGTTGGATGTCGGTTGCTACCCCCCGTTCATACGGAGACTGTGTTTCAGGTGAAAACGTAAGTGATAAGATCCAGCCTCAGAGTGGCACAGCTCAGATACGCTGCTCAGCAGGGGGCGCTCTTTCACACCCGCGTGAAGAAAAAGGTGTGAATTCCCTGCTGATGATCTGACCCACCTCCCGCTGCTCCCTGCACGGACATTTGGACATGTTGAATGAATGATGTTGGTGCATTCTTTCACGTCTTGCAGAGGAGGTGAGTATACTGTACTGCTGGGTGGGGGGGGGGGGGGGGGGGGGGGGGGGGGGGGGGGGGGGGGGGGGGGGGGGGGGGGGGGGGGGGGGGTGGGGGGGGGGGGGGGGGGGGGGGAGGGCATGGGGCTCGCATATGTCGTGGTTGTAAAGTTCCTCTGCCCCCTACTGGCCGGGCGCTAGAACTACATCGTTTTTGATCCTCGTGTGAACGCTGTGAAATTTGCATTAGGAGCCTGGTCGTTTCTGTTCATAGCCTGGAAACGTCTGCGCAGCGCCTCAGTATAAACTCAGCATTAGTCTGTCACTCCACACAGAGATGGGAGGGGCCAGTACAGGAGGCACAGACCTACATTATTGTACATGTTTTTAGTGGTAGGGGAAACCGGAGTACCTGGAGAAAACCTTCGCAGACACGGGGAGAACCTGCAAACTCCACTCAGAAAGGCCCTGTTCTGACCGGACCTTCTTGCTGAGAGTGAGAATGCTAACCACTCAGCCACCGTGGCGTCCAGAAGAGAACTGTGTCATACATGAGTCACGTTTCCTTAATAACCTTTGAATGAGCAGAAGTTTGTTGCATATTTTCAGATCCACATTTGATTCATAGATTCTCTTTTTTACACAGAGTAGAAACAAAGTGATTAATCTAAGATCGTTAACCAGTTCAATGTAAAGCCATCATTTTTTTTTCTCAAGTTGAATTATTAGAAAAATAATTGAGGGAAACCATCACGTCCGTTACACATTTTTCAGGTCATTTAGAATTTTTTTTTTAAAGTCAGTGATTTCCTGATGTTGTTAACGAGAATCTGTGGAGTTCTTCGTTGTCTCTGACCTTTTATTTTATGTATTTATTTTTATTACAGGGACAGTGCATATTAGTGAAAATTTCTCTGATCATTTTCTCTGTCTCTGAGTAACAGCGGAATCATCCAATCAGAGGCTGATCTGGGTTTTATTAATTAATTAATTTTCTTCACATTTATTAGTCCATTTCTGGGTCTATGATTTTTCTGTATATTTATTTTTAGAACTCTGCATGTTTTTAATTGTGACCCGCTTTGTGATCCGGGTCTGTGAAAGGCGCTATAAATATAAACTGGACTCACTCATGTGTAAAAAATTGTGAAATGGGAGAAACCGTACCGTGATGGACCACTCCCTTGAGCCCGTGGATGACTGGTTCCACCGCCGGATTGTCCCGGGCTCCGACCTGAGAACATGACGTCATTTCAGTTAGAATCATTCATCTGGCACAAACAATGACATCATAATCACTTTTACGGCCACTAATTTATTAATGTATGTATATTTTTAATTGTATCTCCATTAGCTTCCACAAGGGTCTGCCCAGGTGCAGATCGTAGAGGAGTGCAAGTTTCTGGGTTTAACGCTGTCTAAACTGAAATGGGTTAAAAACACTGACCGAGTCGTTAAGAAAGCTCGTCAGCGTCTCTACTTTCTGCGTAAACTTAGAGAATTTACCACTAACTCTAAGATTGTGCTTAACTTTTATGGCTGCACCATTGAGAGTTTACTTGTTGGTTCTGTGTCTGTGTGGTTTGGAAACATCACAGATAAAGAAAAGAGAGCTTTAAACAAGGTGCTCCGCTCTGCAAAGAGGACCGTGGGCTGTGAGACCAGAGAGAGACCAGAGAGAGACCAGAGAGAGACCAGAGAGAGACCAGAGAGAGACCAGAGAGAGACCAGAGAGAGACCAGAGAGAGACCAGAGAGAGACCAGAGAGAGACCAGAGAGAGACCAGAGAGAGACCAGAGAGAGGCCAGAGAGAGACCAGAGAGAGACCAGAGAGAGACCAGAGAGAAACCACAGAGAGACCAGAGAGAGACCAGAGAGAGACCAGAGAGAGACCAGAGAGAGACCAGAGAGAGACCAGAGTGAGACCAGAGAGAGACCAGAGAGAGACCAGAGAGAGACCAGAGAGAGACCAGAGAGAGACCAGAGAGAGACCAGAGAGAGACCAGAGAGAGACCAGAGAGAGACCAGAGAGAGACCAGAGAGAGAGACCAGAGAGAGACCAGAGAGAGACCAGAGAGAGACCAGAGAGAGACCAGAGAGAGACCAGAGAGAGACTAGAGAGAGCCCAGAGAGAGACTAGAGAGAGACCAGAGAGAGACCAGAGAGAGACCAGAGAGACCAGAGAGAGACCAGAGAGAGACCAGAGAGAGACCAGTGAGAGACCAGAGAGAGACCAGAGAGAGACCAGAGAGAGACCAGAGAGAGAGACCAGAGAGAGACCAGAGAGAGACCAGAGAGAGACCAGAGAGAGACCAGAGAGAGACCAGAGAGAGACCAGAGAGAGACCAGAGCGAGACCAGAGAGAGACCAGAGAGAGACCAGAGAGAGACCAGAGAGACCAGAGAGAGACCAGAGAGAGACCAGAGAGAGACCAGAGAGAGACCAGAGAGAGACCAGAGAGAGACCAGAGAGAGACCAGAGAGAGACCAGAGAGAGACCAGAGAGAGACCAGAGAGAGGCCAGAGAGAGACCAGAGAGAGACCAGAGAGAGACCAGAGAGAAACCACAGAGAGACCAGAGAGAGACCAGAGAGAGACCAGAGAGAGACCAGAGAGAGACCAGAGAGAGACCAGAGTGAGACCAGAGAGAGACCAGAGAGAGACCAGAGAGAGAGACCAGAGAGAGACCAGAGAGAGACCAGAGAGAGACCAGAGGGAGACCAGAGAGAGACCAGAGAGAGACCAGAGAGAGACCAGAGAGAGAGACCAGAGAGAGACCAGAGAGAGACCAGAGAGAGACCAGAGAGAGACCAGAGAGAGACCAGAGAGAGACTAGAGAGAGCCCAGAGAGAGACTAGAGAGAGACCAGAGAGAGACCAGAGAGAGACCAGAGAGACCAGAGAGAGACCAGAGAGAGACCAGAGAGAGACCAGTGAGAGACCAGAGAGAGACCAGAGAGAGACCAGAGAGAGACCAGAGAGAGAGACCAGAGAGAGACCAGAGAGAGACCAGAGAGAGACCAGAGAGAGACCAGAGAGAGACCAGAGAGAGACCAGAGAGAGACCAGAGCGAGACCAGAGAGAGACCAGAGAGAGACCAGAGAGAGACCAGAGAGACCAGAGAGAGACCAGAGAGACCAGAGAGAGACTAGAGAGAGACCAGAGAGAGACCAGAGCGAGACCAGAGAGAGACCAGAGCGAGACCAGAGAGAGACCAGAGAGAGACCAGAGAGAGACCAGAGAGACCAGAGAGAGACCAGAGAGACCAGAGAGAGACTAGAGAGAGACCAGAGAGAGACCAGAGCGAGACCAGAGAGAGACCAGAGCGAGACCAGAGAGAGACCAGAGAGAGACCAGAGCGAGACCAGAGAGAGACCAGAGAGAGACCAGAGAGACCAGAGAGAGACCAGAGAGAGACCAGAGAGACCAGAGAGAGACTAGAGAGAGACCAGAGAGAGACCAGAGCGAGACCAGAGAGAGACCAGAGCGAGACCAGAGAGAGACCAGAGAGAGACCAGAGCGAGACCAGAGAGAGACCAGAGAGAGACCAGAGAGAGACCAGAGAGAGACCAGAGAGAGAGACCAGAGAGAGACCAGAGAGAGACTAGAGAGAGACTAGAGAGAGACCAGAGAGAGACTAGAGAGAGACTAGAGAGAGACTAGAGAGAGACCAGTGAGAGACTAGAGAGAGACCAGAGAGAGACCAGAGAGAGACCAGAGAGAGACCAGAGAGAGAGACCAGAGAGAGAGACCAGAGAGAGACCAGAGAGAGACCAGAGAGAGACCAGAGAGAGACCAGAGAGAGACCAGAGAGAGAGAGACCAGAGAGAGACCAGAGAGAAACCACAGAGAGACCAGAGAGAGAGAGACCAGAGAGAGACCAGAGAGAGACCAGAGAGAGACCAGAGAGAGACCAGAGAGAGACCAGAGAGAGACCAGAGAGAGACCAGAGCGAGACCAGAGAGAGACCAGAGAGAGACCGGAGAGAGGACCAGAGAGACCAGAGAGAGACCAGAGAGAGACCAGAGAGAGACTAGAGAGAGACTAGAGAGAGACCAGAGAGAGACCAGAGCGAGACCAGAGAGAGACCCGCTGAGGAGCACAGGGACCGACTCCTGCTGGGACTCTTGAGATCACAGGGACCGACTCCTGCTGATGCCAGAGTCAGGACTAAACATGAGGAGGCAGCTATTCAGATTCATGCTGCTATAATCCATAATCATCTTCCTGAAAATGTGAGACAAGCTTCTTTCTCCTGGCAATGCTCAAATCAGGTTGAAAACAGTTTTTATCTGTGCTCACAACGGAGGGATATTTATCTCCACTCGTTTTAATGTACTGTGCTTATTTATGATTTTACATACCCTGGTGATGGTTTCTATCATGTGATGAAGCTGTGCTATACAATTAAACTTTCCATCCTGGTTCAGTGCATATGACTTACCTTTGTGAAGAGCTCCTGGAGCTCTCTGCGCTCTGGCTCAGCACCGCCCACACCTCCTCTTCCTGCAGAGGACCTCCACGCAACCTCCAGAGCCTCAGCCAGGGACACGTGCATGATCCCTGCAACACAGATAGGCAGAGTGAGAAGTCTGGCTCACCAAAACAAGTTTATAAAAGAAGTTTAAACGCTCATTTTGCTGTAAGACATCGGTAAACATACACATTATTGCTGTTCAATGTTCAATGGTATTTTTTGTATCGCCCAAAATCACAACAGTCCGTTATCTCGGAGAGACTTACAAAACAGGTGAAAAATCGCCAAAACAGAATCAAACTCCAAGAAGTGCAAAGATTAAATACACACAGAGCCATCGGTCCATAAGGGCAGAGAACATGTCCATAAATATGAATAAATGGTCCATAAATTTTAATGTTGAGTTTAACAGAAGGCAGAGGGGCAAGCAAGTTTATTTATATAGCACTATTCATACACATGGCAATTCAAAGTGCTGAACAAAACAAGAAAGCATTAAAATCATAAATTATCTACAGAACATTATAAAGAAAAGATAGAAATAAAAAATCCCTCATTGTATGCACATTTAAACAGAAACTGTCTTTATCCTGTTTTAAACTTGTCAGAGAGGAGGCCTGTCTCCACATCTTCAGGAAGACTGTTCCAGATTTTAGCAGCATGTTCTGAAAGCAGCCTCCCATGTTTAAGTTCTTGACTCGTGGGCACTAACAGGAGTCCAGTCCCTGTGCTCCTCAGAGTCCGGGCCTGGTTCTTTTGGGACAACATTTCACTAATACCCTACTCCCCACCCCCACAAGCAGCGTTTACGTCGAATTGTTATGTCACGCGGGTGGTAATGACGTTCGTCGGAAACAGTCCGAGGTGTTGAAGCTGCAAGTCGCCGCCGTGTGCAAGCTGCTAGCACAATGGCCGTCACTGTCATCTCTCTGGGCCCCTACCAGCACTAGCTGTGCAGAAGCAATCAGCAGACACTCGGCTTTCAACCGCTGGATGTCTGCTGTGCCCCTCGAAAGTGGTGTTGTTCATGTTGACAAATGGAGTGCCTTTGGGGGAAAGCCCGGTCTCAACCGCTCGGATGAGATCCACCTTCAACGTTGGCGGGGACATCCCTTTTTGCTAAAATTTGGCCCTAGGAAGTCCTTAGGCTAAAACTGTTTCTGCTCGGCTCAAATGACGATGCAAGAACTGAGGCCCCGGGTGGCAGAGCTGCTCTGCCACAACCTTCGAGCCACCCCATCTGTTCAGTTAGCTAGCCTCAGAGGCTAGTCAGATTGAAACGGTGTGCATGGTGTGTGTGGCCGGGTGTGCTCAGTTACAGCCTCAGAACCTAGTCCAGATTGAAACTGTGTGTGTTCCCCTTGAAGTCCTAAAGCACTATATGCGAGGAAATCTGACCACTAGTGTCAGACACAGTAACTTAAGTAACAGTTCAGACAGACAGAAATAGTACAATTGTTACAATACATTTAACAATACAATATTCTTGTATAGGCCCTAGGTCACAACAGAAAGTCATCTCAGAGGACTTAACAAAACCATTGAAATCACCAACCTACAGGTCAGAGAATCAACAGTTAAAACACATGAAGAAGATAAAGCACACACACAGAAGAAAATGTCCATACATGTTGTAGAATGCTAAAGTGTCCTGATCATCACCAATCCTTTCTGTTGGACACTAAACTGTCCAACAAGACCCTCCCTGCATCGACAAGGAAAAACTCTTAAAAACCCTGTGGGAAAAAGTGAGAAACCTTGGAGGAGAACTATGGGAAACCCACAGGGAGGGAGACCCCATATGAGAAAGGGATCCGCTCCTCCGGACGGACAGGCTAATGACTAGGACCTAAGCTAGCTACAGAACGGACCCAGTGGCCGCTGAACGTGGACAGGTCCGGTGCAGGACTTGAAGCACTCCCAGGCGGGTCGGACAGCGGGGCAGTCCGCAGGTGTAGATGGAAGAGGCCAGGCTCAGAGATCCGTCATCGTACCATGAAACAGACAATGGGACAACGGGGTGAATAGCAATGAACAGAACTACAGTCAGAATCCCTAAAAATGCTAAACAGATAAAGTAGGAAGGAGGAGATAGGATAGTGGCTCAAGTTACCAACTTCTCCCAGCAAACTGACTCCCTATGCAGCTTGACTGACACTCTGAGGATTTTAACCTTCTCCGAGTCTTACCTTCCTAGCCATATGCTAAACTAAAGAGGACTGTTTTAAACCTAGCCTTGAATAAAGAATAACATACAGCATAAAATATAACATAATATACAACAGAACACAATACATTATTGAATAATATATAACATAATATATAACATAAATACAGCATATATAATATAATATATACACTACATATTATATAATTACCTAATTATTGCTAAATTTAAAGTAAAGTGCTTTAAGCCTGGCCTTGAATGTGGAGGACCGGGGGGTATCTGCTTCCTTAACATAAATGGGAAGCTGATTCCACAGATAAAGGAGCTTGGTAGCTAAATGCTCTGCCACCAACAGTGACCTTTGAGAACCTTAGGGACCACCAGACGTCTGGCGTTTTGTGAGCGCAACGCTCGACCTGGTTGATACGTCACTAACGTGTCTTGGAGATAAAGGGAGCCAAGCCATTTATGGCTTTATATGTTAAGAGAAGGATTTTAAACTTTATTCTGTACTCCACAGGGAGCCAGTGGAGTGATTTTAACACCGGAGTTATTGCTCCCTCCCTTTTGGTACCTGTTAAGATCCTAGCTGCTGTATTCTGAAACGAGCTGGAAGCTCTTCAAAGAGGCTTTAGGGCACCTGCCAGTAAAGCGTTACAGTAGTCGAGCCTTGAGGTGACAAACGCGTGAATGAGTTTTTCCGCGTCACTTTTAGGAAGGAAAATTCCTAATTTTAGCGATGTTCCGTAAGTGGAAGTACGCCGTTTTAGTTGCTTGGCTTATATAAGCCTTGAAGGAGAGTTCTTGGTCAAAAATGACTCCAAGATTCCTCACAGTGTTACTGGGTATTATACTGACATTATCGTAGAGTAACCATCTGGTTAGAGAGGGAGTCCACGCAGGCGCTCGGACGCGAGTATGATCACTTCTGTCTTCTCTCCGGGTTTGAGAAGTAAGGAAGTTAAAGATTCATCCTCATTTTAAGGTCCTTTATGCAGGCACTGAGCTTTTCTAGCTGATCATGTCTGATTAGGCTTCATCGACAGATAAAAGCTGTGGTGTCATCTGCAATAGCTTGGAAATTAATTCCATGCTTTTAATAATGTTTCCCAGTGGCAGCATGTAGAGAGTGAAAAGAATCGGTCCGAGTAACCGAACCCTCGGCACACCGAAGTCCACTCCATAATAAGGCGACGAGTCCTGATTCACAATTGACGAAGTGATATCGATCTATAAATAGATTTAAACCAGCAAGGCTGTTCCTCTAAGACCTATATCACATTCTAGCCTCGTTCCAGTAGAATGCTTGTCTATTGTGTCAAAATGCAGCACTATGGGCCAGTAGGACCAGCACTGACACTTGTCCATTATCGGCAGCCTAGTAGTAAGTCATTTGTTACTTTGACTAGTGCCGTTTTCCTGTGCATGATGAGCTCTGAATCCAGATTGAAAGACTCTAAACATATTATTTTCCTGCAGGTGGCAAGCGTAGCTGCTCAGCTATAAGTTTTTCCAGGATTTTAGATATAAAAGTGAGGTTTGAGATCGGTCTGTAGTTTGGACGTAGTTCTGGTCCAAGGTTTGGTTTTCTTCAGAAGGGGTTTGATTAACCGCGGTTTTAATAGCTTGTGGGACATAGCCACAGTGTAGGATGCGATATTATATTTAACGGATAGGCTCAATGATCACAGTGAAGTAATGTCTTGGAAGAGCCATTCGGGCTGCGTCCTAACATGCTAGTTGAGGCTTTGAGGATGTGACCACAGAGATCACCACTGCTTGGCTCACAGCCATGATTTTTATTAAGGCCCACTGTAGAGTCTAAGTGGGAAGTTCACGTATGCCGCTTCAAACCTGTCCACCACTAACAGCAGTAAGAAAGAAAAAAAAACATAAAAAAAGAGCAACCTCCTCCAGCTTGTCACGGATGGATTAATTTTATTATTAAAGAAGTGGAGAAAGCGACGAGCTGCTCAGTGAGCTTGGAATGTTTAGGCTCGATTTGCGCTATGGCAGTTTGTGAGTTAGCGACGCGTAACAAAACAAAAATCTACTGTTGTTTTTATTCGCTTCTATTAAAGTTGAATAGTATTGAGTTCGAGCCCCCGCCAAGGCCTTCCTTGTAGTTTCGGAGACCTGCTTTCCACTCCCTGTGGACAGGCCCGTGTGGGAGTGCGATATAGCCTCTCCAATTTTCTGACGTCCTGTTTTTAAAGTGTGGAGTTAAACACTGTACCCATGCTATCGATGATCTAAACCTAATGGTTTTTCTGGTTCCGAAAGGAGCTGCTGCATTTATTGCAGATTTTAAGAAGACTCCAGAGTGTTGCCCACCGTTTGGGCTAATGACTGAGGACTGGCAGCAGCTGTGAACAGGTTCACCTGCAGCGTATTCAACTTTAGGCTGTATTAGTTCTTTGAACCTTGTGATAGATGTACATTTAAGGGTTCTTTCATTATGGGGTTTATCTTTGCGGGACTGGAATTTCCTCCAAAGCGAGATCAAACGTGATCATGAAATGGTCAGACAGCAAACGAGCTTTGACGCTGGATGTCAACATTGGAGACATCACAGCCGTAGGTCAGGACAAGGTCCTAGTGGTGGTTATGAATGTGAGTAGGTCCTCGACATTCGATAAACAACACCATCTGTACGGCCGCTGAAAGCTTTGTTTAAGGCGCTGGGTCGATGCTGTCGTCCAAATGTATATTGATGGCTCCATCTATACGATGTTTTTTCCCATTCCCAAAACTAGGTTTGAAATGAAGTCAGAGAATACTGTTAGGAACTCGCTGTATGGACCAGAGGTCGGTATAATACTATAATGTACTGCTTTTTTGTTTTCTCCACCCAGGACAGGTGATTGAAAGTGTTAAGTTTTCAAACGAGTGAAACGCGTTGTTGGTATTTGGGACTAAAACCAAGATGGTGTGTGATATAATCGCAACACCCACCGCCGCGACCTTTAGCTCTGGCTTTCTGGTAGTTATCATGGGCGTCGAGGAGTGCCTCATTCAATCTGACGTAGTCGTCCTGTTGGAGCCAAGTCTCCGAGAGCGCAAACAAATCCCAAGTCCCTTGTCTATAATAAGTTTCGTTTATAGAGAGCGATTAGACGAGGATTGATCTAAGCGTTCATTAAACCACATAAACTGACAGCTAAACAAAGCTTTCAGCGCCGTACTAGATGGTGTTTGTTATACTCAGAATGTCGAGGAATCCTACTCCACATTCATGAACCACACACTTGGACCTTGTCCTGACCTACGGCTGTGATATGTCTCCAATGTTTGACCATCCAGCGTCAAAGCTCGTTGCTGTCTGACCATATTCTGTCACGTTTTGATCTCGCCTTTTGGAGGACTTTCCTGTCCCGCAAGATAAAACCAAAATGGAAAAGAACCTTAAATGATAAATCTATCACAAGGTTCAAAGAACTAAATACAGCCTATGTGAAATACGCTGCAGGTGAAGTCCTGTTTCACACAGCTGTCATCCCCTCATCAATCGACCAAGAAACGGTGGGCAACACTATGGAGTCTTTAAAATCTGCATTAAAATGCCAGCAGCTCCTTTAACACAGAAAACCATTAGGATTAATCATCGGCGCCCGGGAAGTGTTCAACTCCACACTTTTAAACAGGACGTCAGAAAATTGGAGAGGCTATATCGCCTACTCCACTCGAAGCCTGTCCACAGGGAGTGAAAGCAGTCTCCGAAACTGACAAGAGGCCCTTCGCGGGGGCTCAAACTCAATACTATTCAACTTTAATAAAGCGAGATAAAAGACAACAGTAGATTTTTTGTTTGGTACACAAACTGCCATAGGCGCAATCGAGCCAAAAATTCCAAGCTCACTGAGCATTGTCGAGACTTCTTCTCCACTTCTTTAATAATAAAATTACATCCATTCGCCGTGACAAGCTGGAGGAGGTTAACTTCTGCTGTTAGTGGTGGACAGTTGAAGCGGGCATACGTGACTTCCCACTTAGACTCTATCTTCGGTGGGCCTTAATAAATTCATGGCAGTGAGCCAGAGCAGGTGATCTCTGTGGTCACATCCTCAAAAGCCTCAACTTGCATGTTAGAACGCAGGTCCCGGACATGGCTCCTTCAAAGACATACTTCTTTGATAATTGAGCCTATCGTAAATATAATAAACGCATCCATACAATGTGGCTATGTCCCACAAGCTTTTAAAACCGCGGTAATCAAACCCCTTCTGAAGAAAACAAACCTGGACTTCCGAAAATACTTACAAACTACAGACCGATCTCAGAACCTCACTTTTATATCTAAAATCCTGGAAAAACTTATAGCTGAGCAGCTCCGCTGCCACCTGCAGGAAAATGATATGTTTGAAGTCGTTTCAATCAGGATTCAGAGCATCAATCATAAATGCACTGAAACGGCACTAGTCAAAGTCACAAATGACTTACTACTAGCTGCCGATAATGGACAAGTGTCAGTGCTGGTCCTACTGGACCTTAGTGCTGCATTTGACACAATAGACCACAGCATTCTACTGCAGAGGCTAGAATGTGATATAGGTCTATAGAGGAACAGCCCTTGGCTGGTTATTAAATCCCTATTTATCAGATCGATATCACTTCGTCAATGTGAATCAGGACTCGTCGCCTTATTCTGGAGTGGAATTCGTTTGTGGCCGCAGGGTTCGGTACTACTAACACGGAGGACCGATTCTTTTAACTCTCTAACATGCTGCCACTGGGGAAACATTATTAAAAAGCATGGAATTAATTTCCAACTGCTATGCAGATGACACATGAGGAACACACTCGCTTTATCTGTCGATGAGCCTAATCAGACAGATCAGCTAGAAAAGCTCAGTGCCTGCATAAAGTACCTTAAAATGTGGATGACTCTTAACTTCCTACTTCTCAACCCGGAGAAGACAGAAGTGAACCTACCTGCGGATCCGAAGCGCCTGCGTGACTCCCTCACTAACCAGATAGGTTACTCTCGATAATTGTCAGTATAATACCGCAGTAACACTGTGAGGAATCTTGGAGTCATTTTTGACCAAGAACTCTCCTTCAAGGCTTATATAAGCCAAGCAACTAAAACGGCGTACTTCCACTTACGGAACATCGCTAAAATTAGGAATTTCCTTCCTAAAAAGTGACGCGGAAAAACTCATTCACGCGTTTGTCCACCTCAAGGCTCGACTACTGTAACGCTTTATTACTGGCAGCGTGCCCTAAAGCCTCTTTGAAGAGCTTCCAGCTCGTTCAGAATACAGCAGCTAGGATCTTAACAGGTACCAAAAGGAGGGAGCACATAACTCCGGTGTTAAAATCACTCCACTGGCTCCCTGTGGAGTACAGAAATAAAGTTTAAAAATCCTACTCTTAACATATAAAGCCATAAATGGCTTGGCTCCTTCTTATCTCCAAGACACTTAGTGTCGTATCAACCCAGTCGAGCGTTGCGCTCACAAAAAACGCCAGACGTCTGGGTGGTCCCTAAGGTCTCAAAGGTCACTGTTGGTGGCAGAGCATTTAGCTACCAAGCTCCTTTACTGTGGAATCAGCTTCCCATTTATGTTAAGGAAGCAGATACGGTCCTCCACATTCAAGGCCAGGCTTAAAGCACTTTACTTTATTTTAGCATATAATTAGGTAATATATAATAAGTAGTGTATATATTAATATATATATGCTGTATTATGTTATATATTTATGTTATATATTATTCAATAATGTATTGTGTTATGTTGTATATTATGTTATATATTATGCTGTATGTTATTCTTTATTCAAGGCTAGGTTATAAATCAGTCCTCTTTAGTTTAGCATATGGCTAGGAAGGTAAGACTCGGAGAGGTTAAAACACTCCTCAGAGTGTTAGTCAAGCTGCATAGGGAGTCAGTTTGCGGGAGAAGTATGGTAACCTTTGAGCACTATCCTCTCCTCCTTCCCTACCTTTATCTGTTTAGCATTTTTAGGATTCTGACTGTAGTTTGTTCATTGCTATTCACCCGTTGTCCCAATTGTGCTGTTTCATGGTACGATGACGGGATCTCTGAGCCTGGGCCTCTTCCATCTACACCTGCGGACTGCCCCGCCCCGAGGCCCGCCTGGGAGTGCTTCGGTCCTGCACCGGACCTGTCCAAACGTTCAGCGGCCACTGGTCCACGTTCTGTAGCTAGCTTTAGGTCCTAGATCATTAGTCTGTCCGTCCGGAGGAGCGGATCCCTTTCTCATATGGGTCTCCCTCCCTGTGGTTTCCCTAGTTCTCCCCAAGGTTTCTCACTTTTTCCCCACTGGGTTTTTTAAGAGTTTTTCCTTGTCGATGCAGGAGGGTTCTTGTTGGACAGTTAGTGTCCAACAGAAAGGATTGGTGATGAGTCATGGACACTTTAGCATTCGCTACAACATGTATGGACATTTTTCTTCTTCTGTGTTGTGCTTTATAACCTGTCTTCATGTGTTTTTTTAACTGTTGATAATCTCTGACCTGTGTTGGTGATTTCAATGGTTTTGTTAAGTCCTCTGAGATGACTTCTGTTGTGACCTAGGGCTATACAAGAATAAATTGTATTGTATTGTATTGTATTGTACCGACATTTAAAACAACCCTACCGCTAGAACTATTGCTGTCCTGTCTTAAACTTTTATTAAGTTACTGTTCTGACACCTAGGTCAGATTTCCTCGCATATAGTGCTTTAGACTTCATGCGGGGAACACACACAGTTTCATCTGACTAGTTCTGAGATAGTAACTGAGGCACACACAGCACACAGCTCACATGCACACACATTTTCAATCTGACTACCTCTGAGGCTAGTAACTGAACAGATGGGGTCTCAGAGGTTGTGGCAGAGCAGCTCTGGTCACCCGGGCCTCAGTCTGCATCGTCCCCCTTTTGAGCCGAGCAGAACAGTTTTTAGAGCCAGGGCCAAATTCTTGCCAAAGGGATGTACCCGCCAACGTTGGGTGGATATCACCACGCTATGAGACCAGGGCTTTCCCCAAAAGCACTCCATTTGTCAACATGATCATCACCACTTCGAGAGGGGCACCAGGCCAGACAGACAGTCGGTTGAAAGCCGAGTGTCTGCTGAATGCTTCTGCACTGCTAGTGCTAGGTAGGTGCCCGAAGAAGATGAATGTCGGCCATTGTGCTAGCCAGCTTGCACACGGCGGCGACTGCAGCGTCAACACCCTCGCACTGTTTCCTCCGCCGAACGTCATTACCACCCGCGTGAATAACATTCCGACGAAACCGCTGCTTGTGGGTTGGGTATTGTGAGCATGTTTAGTCCATATGAACCAGCCCGGACTCTGGGAGCACAGACTGGACACCAGTGAGTGCCCAGAGGCAAACTAAACATGGGGAGCTTGGCTTTTCCCAGGTTCATGCTGCTAAAATCTGAACAGTCTTCTGAAGATGTGGAGACAGGCCTCCTCTCTGACAATGTTTAAAAAACAGTTATAGACAGTTCTGTTTAACTGGGCATACAACTGAGGGTTTTATATTTCTATCTTTTCTTTTTAATGTTCTGTGATAATTTATATTTAATGCTTTCTTGTTTTGTTCCAGCGCTTTGATTGCCTTGGTGTATGATTGTGTTATATAAATAAACTTGCCTTGCCGTTGCCTTCTGTAAACTCACATTAAACATTTATGGAATTTATCTAATATTATGGACATTGGTCTCTGCCCCTATTGGACCGATGGCTCTGTTGTGTTTATTTTAATCTTTGCATTTCTTGAGTTTTGATTCTGTTTTGGGCGATTTCAACTGGTTTTGTATAAGTCCTCCGAGATATCGTCTGGTTGTGATTAGGGGCGATACAAAAATACATTGAATTGAACTGAATATTGTGTATGTTGTCCGATTTTCTTCACTGCAAATAGAGCGTTTAAAAAACGTCTTTATAAAATGTGTTTTGGTGACCAGGACTTCTCACTCCTGCTCTCTTGTTGCAGGGATCATGCACGGTCCCTGGCTGGCTGAGGCTCTGGTGAGGGCGTGGAGGTCTCTGCAGGAAGAGGAGGTGTGGGGGCGGTGCCTGAAGCCAGAGCGCAGCAGAGCCTCCAGGAGCTCTTCCACAAAGGTAAGTCATATGCACTGAACCTGGGCATGAAAGTTTAAATTTGTAAGCACAGTTCATACACATGATAGAAACCATCACACAGGTATTAAAATCAGAAATAATCACAGTACATTATAACGAGTGGAATAAAAATCCCCACCGTTGTGGCACAGATAACTGTTTTCAACACTGGATTTTGAGCATTGGCCAAGAAGAAGCTTGTCTCACATTTGCAGGAAGACTGTTATGTATTATAGCAGCATGAATCTTATAGCTGCCTCCTCATGTTAGTCCCTTACTCTCGGCATCAGCAGAGTGCCGGTCCTGGCTCCTCAGAGTCCCCGCAGGAGGTCCGGTCCGCTGTGCTCCTCAGAGTCCCAGCAGGAGTCCTGGTCCCCTTTGCTCCGCAGAGTCCCAGCAGGGAGTCCCCGGTCCCTGTGCTCCTCAGAGTCCCAGCAGTAGTCCGGTCCCTGTCTCCTCCGAGTCCAGCAGGAGATCCGGTTCCCTGTGCTTCGCTCCGAGTCCGCGCAGGAGTCCGGTACCTGTGCGCCTCGAGTCCCCAGCAGGAGTACCGTCCCCTGTGCTCCTCACGAGTCCCAGCAGGAGTCCGTTCCCTGTGCTCTCCGAGTCCCAGCAGAGTCCGCTCCCCTGTGCTCCTCCCGAGTCCAGCAGGGAGTCCGGTCCCTGTGCTCCTCCCGAGTCCCCAGCCGGAGTCCGGTCCCTGTGCTGCCTACTGTGTGCCCAGCAGAGTCCGTCCCTGTGCTCCTCCGAGTCCCAGCAGGGAGTCCGGTCCCCTGTGCTACCTCTCCGATCCTCAGCAGGAGTCCGGTCCCGTGCTCCTCCGATCCCAGCAGGAGTCCGGTCCCCTGTGGCTCCATCCGAGGCCCCAGCAGGAGGCCGTCCCTGTGCTCCTCCCGAGTCCCGAGCAGGAGTCCGGCCCTGTGCTCCTCCGAGTCCCAGGCATGAGTCCGGTCCCTGTTGTCGCTCCTCCGATCCCCAGCAGGAGGGTCCGGTCCGCGTGGCTCCTCCGGAGCCCAGCAGGAGTCCGGTCCCTGTGCTCCAGTCCGATTCCCAGCAGGAGTCCGTCCCTGTCACCTCCGAGTCCCAGCAGGAGTCCCGGTCCCTGTGCTCCTCCGAGTCCCAGCAGAGTATCACGGTCCACCTGTGCTCCTCCGAGTCCCAGCAGGAAGTACCGGTCCCGGTGCTTCCTCCGATCCCAGCAGGAGTCCGGGTCCCTGTGCTCCTTCCTCCGAGTCCCAGCAGGAGTTCCGGGGCCCTGTGCTCGCTCCGATTCCCAGCCAGGAGTCCGGTCCCTGGGCTCCTACGAGGTCCCAGCAGTAGTCCCGGTCCCTTTGCTCCCTGCCGAGTCCCCAGCAGGAGTCCGTCCCTGTGCGCATCCGAGTCCCCAGCAGGAGTCCGGTCCCTGTGCTCCTCCCGAGTCCCAGCAGGAGTCTCCCGGTCCCTGTGCTCCTCCGAGTCCAGCAGAGTCCGGTCCCCTGCCCCTGCCCGAGTCCCAGCAGGATCCCGGGGGGGATCCCCTGTGCTCCTACCGAGTCCCACAGAGTCCGTACTGTGCTCCTCCGAGTCCCAGCAGTAGTCCGGTCCCTGTGCTCCTCCGAGTCCCATCAGGAGTGCCGTCCCTGTGCACCTCCGAGTCCCAGCAGGAGTCCGGTCCCTGTGCCTCCGCCGAGTCCAGCAAGGAGTCCGGTCCTGTGCTCCTCCGAGTCCCACAGAGTCCGTCCCCAGTGCTCCTCCCGAGTCCTCAGCAGGAGTCCGGTCCCTGTGCCCTCCGAGTCCCTCCAGGGAGTCCGGTGCACTGTTCTCCTGCCTCCGAGTCCAGCATGAGTCCCCGGTCCCTGTGCTCCTTCCTCCGAGTCCCAGCAAGGGAGTCCGGTCCCTGTGCTCCTCCGAGTTGTCCCAGGCAGGAGTCCGGTCCCTGTGCTCTCTCCGAGTCCCAGCAGGAGTCCGTCCCCTGTGCTCCTCCGAGTCCCAGCAGGATCCGTCCTGTGCCCTCCGAGATCCCAGCAGGAGTCCGGTCCCTGTGCTCCTCCGAGTCCCAGCAGGAGTCTCGGTCCCTGTGCTCCTACCTGAGTCCCAGCAGAGTCCGGTCCCTGTGCGCTCCTCCTCCGAGTCCCAGCGAGAGGTCCGGTCCCTGTGCCCTCCGAAGTCCCAGCAGGAGTTCCGTCCCCTGTGCTCCTCCGAGTCCCAGCAGAGTCCGGTCCCTGTGCTCCTCCAGCCAGCAGGAGTCCGGCTCCCTGTGCTTCCTCCGAGTCCCAGCAGAGTCCGGGTCCTGTGCTCCATCCGAAGTCCCCCCAGCAGGAGACCGGTCCCTGTGCTCCTCCGAGTCGCCAGCAGGAGTCCGGTCCCTGTGCTCCTCCGAGTTCCCACAGGAGTACGGGGTCCCTGTGCTCTCCGAGTCCCAGCAGGAGTCCCGGGCCCTGTGCTCCTCCGAGTCCCAGCAGAGTCCGGTCCCTGTGCTTCCTCCGAGTCCCATCAGGAGTCCGTCCCTGGGTGCTCCTCCGAGTCCCAGACAGGATCCGGTCCCTGTGCTCCTCCGAGTCCCAGCAGGAGTCCGGTCCCTGTGCTCCTCCGAGTCCCAGCGAGGAGTCCGGTCCCTGTGCTCCTCCGAGTCCCACAGGAAGGCCGGTCCCTGTGCTCCTCCGAGTCCCAGCAGGAGTCCCGTCTCATGTGCTCCTCCGAGTCCCAGCAGGAGTCCGGTCCAGGTGCTCGCTCCAGAGTCCCAGCAGGAGTCCGTCCATGTGCTCCTCATAGAGAGAGAGAGACCTGAGAACTGGACTTATGTGAATGGTACTTCCGTGTTCTATCAGGACTCAAGCTACAATCCATCTCTGTGATAGAAAAACAATAATCAAATACCCTCTTCAGGATGCTTTATTCTGGAGAAAATTGGAACGATAGGGGACTAAACAAATGCATTTTTGTCATAGCCTGTATGCTAACCCGCTAACTCGTGTCGGCAACCTGCGGCCCTTTTAGTGACTCCTCGAGTGCTCCTGGTGCCTTTTCAAAAATTCTGAAAATGGGAGTGGCAGTGCCTATATTTTAATTTCCACTATTTGAATGTGGGATTTTGTAGGAGGGATTACATTCTGAACGTTTTTAAATGCTGTGGCATTATGTACGCATTTCAAACATTTCTGTCATCGTAGTGCTTCATAACCGGTGACGCAGCCGTCGGCGGCCAGGCGCCGTTTGTAAACAACCGGCGTGTGGGCATGAATCCCAAAGCTAAGAACAAGATTGAACATATCAGCCCACTGAGAAAGGGCTGCTTAATGTCTGCGTCATAATGAGAAGTTTGTTTCAAACACCGAAGAGCAATGACGCGCTAAACACCGTTCACAGTGATTACCGTGAAGGATTCATTCATCTAAATTCGAGAGCACCTATGTTCAGAAGTTCAAATCCGCATCCGCAAAGACCATGAAAGAAAGTGGCCTGGATATTAATTCAGCTCCAGCAAACTGCAGCCCTGTGATACAATATGAACAGATCAGTGATGCAGGGTGAACTCGAGCCAAAAAGCAGATTTATTTACTGTTTTTCTACAATTGCTTGAAAGCAAAAAAATGGAAGTTAAAGTTATATGCAGAGTTTGTCACAATGGTGCTCATTCTCGTCCAGGACCCGCAGTGAAAACATACATTAGATATTTCATGAAATGTTTATTATGCATTTGTAGCCTTTACTTTGTCATTTAGCTATTAGGCTAAGTATTAAAAAGGCCACCCCCTAATACATCTTGATGCCGCGGTACCTTCATATAAGCCTATACAAGGCGTTAATTTTGTTTTTTTGTGGGGCCCAGACAGATGTTGTTTTAGTTTTTTTTTGTCTAATATGGCTCTTTGAACCTTTGTGAGTTGCCGTCCCTGCGCTAACTCAATGAAGCCCAATAGAGAAGGTCTTCATCACTAGGGCAAAGGTTTTTGTTTTCCAACTTGCTCTGACTTCCCTATTGACTTACACAGAAAGCGAGACCTGAAACGGGAGCTAACGTAGATGGTGGCTTCCTTTTTACATAATCATGGTTTTTTTCTTGGTGTGAAGATCAGAGAATTCTCGCCTTTAAGGGACAAACAACGGTTTTATCTTATTCTTAGGAGAAAGTTGAGTTTTTTGGGAGTGTGGGCACCGTTTGTGTTACACTCACCAAAAAACCCAAACTTTCTCTAAGATAAGATAAACCGTTTTTTGTCCTTAAAGGCGAGAATTCTCTGATCTTCACACCAATGAAAAAAACATGGATTATGTAAAACCAGAAGCACCATCACGTTAGTCCAGTTCTCGAGGTCTCTGCTTTCTGTTAAGTCAATAGGAGTCAGAGCAAGATGGACATAACCCTTGCCCATGACTCTTCTCTATTGGGCTTCATTTGAGTTAGCGCAGGGGTCGGCAACTCAAAAGGTTCAAAGAGCCGATTAACAAAAAGAAAACTAAAACAACATCTGTCTGGAGCCGCAAAAAACAAAAATAACAGCCCTTGTAGTAAGGCTTATATGAAGGGACAACGGGCAATCAAGATGTATTGAGCTATATTAGCCTAATTTCTACTAAAGAGAAAGTAAAGGCTACAAATGCATAATAAACATTCATGATTATCAAATGTAGTTTTCACGCGTGTCCTGGAGAGAATGACGCACCATGTGTAACAACTCTGCTTAAACTTTAACTTCCATTTTTTGCTTTCATGCTATTGAGAATACAGTAAATATTCTGCTTTTTGGCTCCGAGTTCACCCTGCATCACGTCTGTTCATATTGATCAGCTGATGTTTGCTGGAGCTTGAATTAATATCCTGGCCCTTTCTTTCATGGTCTTTGCGGATGATTTGAAGTCTGAAAAGAGGTGCTCTGACTTTAAGATGAATGTAATCCTTCACGTAATTCACCGGTGAAACGGTGTTTAGCGCGTCTTTGCTCTTCGTGTGTAAAACAAAACTTCTCATTATGACGCAGACATTTAGCAGCCCTTCCTCAGTGACTGATATGTTCATTCTTGTTCCTTTAGCTTTGGGAATTCAACCCACCTCCCACGCCGTTTGTTTACAACGGCCGCCTGGCGGCGAGGCTTGCGTCTTCCGATATGAACGCACTACGTTGACAAAATGTTGAAATAGTACTTATGCACAGCATTTAAAAACGTTAAGCAATGTAATCCCTCCTACAATATCCACATTCAAACTAGAAATAAAATATAGCCCTGCGCACGCCAATTTCAGACATTTTTTGGAAAAGGCGCCAGGTGCCACTCGCGAGCACTAAAGGGCCGCAGGTTGCCGACACCGAGTTAGCGGGTTAGGCATACAGGCTATGACAAAAGCATGTGTTTAGTCCCTCTATCGTTCCACATATTCTCCAGCATAAAGCAACTGAAGAGGGTATTTGATTATTGTGTTTCTATCACAGAGATGGATTTGTAGCTTGAGACCTGACTAGAACCAGGAAGTACCATCACATTAAAAAAAAAGTTCCCCCCCCACCCCCCCCCCCCCACAAGTTCTCAGGTCTCTCCTCGTCTTCTGAAGCACATTGACCGGACTCCTGCTGGGACTCGAGGAGCACATGGACCGGACTTCTGCTGGACTCGGAGGGAGCACATGGACCGGACTCCTGCTGGGACTCGGAGGAGCAAAGGACGGACTCCTGCTGGGAATCGGAGGAGCACAGGGACCGGACTCATGCTGGGACTCGGAGTAGCACAGGGACCGGACTCCTGCGGGGACTCGGGGGGGGAGCAGCGAGGACCGGACTCCTGCTGGGACTCGGAGGAGCACAGGGACCGGACTCCTGCTGGGACTCGGAGGAGCACAGGGACCGGACTCCTGCTGGACTCGGAGGAGCGACAGGGACCCGACTCCTGCTGGGACTCGAGGAGCACCAGGGACCGGACTCCTGCTGGGACTCGGAGAGCACAGGGGAGGACCGACTCCTGCCTGGGACTCCGGAAGCACAGGGACCGGACTCCTGCTGGGACTCGGAGGGAGCACAGGACCGACTCCTGCTGGGACCGGAGGAGCACAGGGACCGGACTCCTGCTGGACTCGAGAGCACAGGGACCGGACTCCTGCTGGACTCGAGGAGCCACAGGGACCGTACTTCTGCTGGCTCGGAGGAGCACAGGGACCGGACTCCTGCTGGGACTCAGGGAGGAGCACAGGGACCGGACGCGCTGCTGGGACCGGAGGAGTACAAAGGGAACCGACTCCTGCGGGACTCGAGGAGCACAGGGAACCGGACTCCTGCGGGGACTCGGAGGAGCACAGGGACGCGGACTCCGCGGGGACTCGAGGAGCACAGGGACCGGACTCCTGCTGGGACTCTGGAGAGCACAGGGACCGGACTCCTGCTGGGACTCGGAGATCACAGGGACCGGACTCCTGCTGGGACTCGGAGGAGCACAGGGAACCGGCTCCTGCTGGGACTCGGAGGAGCACAGGGACCGGACCTCCTGCTGGGACGCGAGGAGCACAGGGACCGACTCCTGCTGGGACTCGAGGATGCACAGGGACCGGACTCCTGCGGGGACTCGAGGAGCCACAGTGGACCGGACTCCTGCTGGGACTCGAAGGAGCACAGGGACCGGACCACCGTGCTGGGACTCGGAGGAGCACAGGGACACGACTCCTGCCTGGGACACGGAGGACACAGGGACCCGGATCCTGCTGGGACTCGGAGGAGCACAGGGACCGGACTCCTGCTGGGACTCGGAGGAGCACAGGACCGACTCCTGCTGGGAGCTCGGAGGAGCACAGGAACCGGACTCCTGCTGGACTCGGAGGAGCACAGGGACGCGACTCCCTGCTGGACTCGGAGGAGGCACAGGGACCGGACTCCGGCTGGGACTCGGAGGAGCACAGGGACCGGACTCCTGCTGGACGCGAGGAGCACAGGACCGGACTGCCTGCTGGGACTCGGAGGAGCACGGGACCGGGGGGGGGACTCCTGCTGGACTCGGATGAGCCACAGGGACCGACTCCTGCTGGACTCGGAGGAGCACAGGGAACGGACTCCTCTGGGACCGGAGTAGCACAGGGACCGGACTCCTGCTGGGACCGGAGGAGCACAGGGACCGGACTCCTGCGGGACTCGGAGGAGCACAGGGACCTGGACTCCTGCTGGGACTCGGAGGAGCACAGGGACCGGACTCCTGTTGGACTCGGAGGAGCACAGGGGGACCGGACTTCCTGCTGGGTACTCGGAGGAAGCACAGGGACCGGACTCCTGCTGGGACTCGGAGGAGCACAGGGACCGGACACCTGCTGGGACTGCGGAGGAGCACAGGGGGACCCGGACTCCTGCTGGTACTCGGAGGAGCACAGGACCGGACTGGGGGGGGGGGGGGGGGGCTGCTGGGTCTCGGAGGAGCACAGGGAGCACAGGACTCCTGATGGTACTCGGAGGAGCACAGGGACCGGACTCCTGCTGGGACTCGGAGGAGCACAGGGACCGGACTCCTGCTGGGACTAGGATGAAGCACAGGGACCGGACTCCTGCGGTGACGCGGAGGAGGCACGGGACCGGACTCATGCTGGACTCGGAGGAGCACAGGGAACCGGACTCCTTCTGGGACTCGGAGAGCACCTGGGACTCGGACTCCTGCTGGGACTCGGAGGAGAACAGGGACCGGACTCCTGCTGGGACTCGGAGGAGCACAGGGACCGGACTCCGGCAGGGACTCGGGAGGAGCACAGGACGCGGACTCCTGGCTGGGCCTCGGAGGAGCACAGGGAGCCGGACTCCTGCTGGGACTCGAGGAGCACAAGGGACCGGACTCCTGCTGGGACTCTGAGGAGCACAGAGGGGGGGAAGGAGCGAAGGGAGAGGGGGGGGAAAGCGAGGGGAGGAGGGGAAGAGGGGAAAAGGAGGGAAGGGGGGGGCGAAGGAGGGGGGGGAAGGGGCAGGGGGGGGGGAAGGGGACCGGACTCCTGCTGGGACTCTGAGGAGCAGCAGGACCCAGACTCCTGCTGGACTCTGAGGAGCACAGGACCGACTCCCTGATGGGACTCTGAGGACACAGGGAACCGGACTCCTGCAATGCCGAGAGTCATGACTAAACATGGAGGAGGCAGCTATTCAGATTCATTCTTGCTATAATCCACTAACAGTCTTCTGAACATGTGAAGAAGCTTGTCTGCTCTGGCACTGCCTCAAATCCAGGTAGAAAACAGTTTATCTGTGCCACAAGCGGAGGGATTTATCTACACTCGTTTTAATGGTACTGTGATTATTTATGATTTAATTCCCTGTGTGATGGTTTTCAATCATGTGTATGAACTGTGCTATACAATTAATCTTTCCAGTGCCTGGTTCTGTGCATATGACTTACGCTTTGTGGAAGAGCTCCTGGAGGCTCTCTGCCTCTGGCTCAGCTACCGCCCACACCTCCTCTTCCGGCAGAGGACCTCCACGCACCTCAGAGCCTCTGCCAGGACACTGCATGATCCCTGCTACACGAGAGGCAGAGTGGAGAAGTCCTGGCTCACAAACAATTTTATAAAAGACGTTTAAACGCTCGTTTTTGCAGTAAGAACATCGGACAACATTCACATTATTTCAGGTCATTTCATTGGATTTTTTGTATCGCCCTAATCACACACAGTTCGTTATCTCGGAGGAATTTACAAAACAGCTTGAAATCGCCACAACAGTACAAACTCCAAGAAAGGCAAAGAGTAAATAACACACAGAGCCATCGGTCCATAAGGGGCAGAGACCAATTCCAATAAATTATGATAATTGGCCATAAATGTTTAATGTTTGAGTGTAACAGAAGGCAAGGCAAGGCAAGTTTATTTATATAGCAATTCAAATACACAAGGCTATTCAAAGTGCTGAACAAACAAAAACATTGAAAATCATAAATTTTATCACAGAACATTAAAAAGAAAAGATAGAAATATAAAATCCTCAGTTGTATGCACAGGTAAACAGAACTGTCTTTATCACTGGTTTTAAAAATTTTTTGTCAGAGAGGAGGCCTGTCTCACATCTTCAGGAAGACTGTTCCAGATTTTTTAGCAGCATGAATCTGAAAAGCAGCCTCCCCATGTTTAGTTCTGACTCTGGGCACTAACAAGGAGTCCCAGTCCCTGAGCTCCTCAGAGTCCGGGCTGGTTCCATATGGGACTAACATTCACTAAAAACCAACCCACAAGCCCAGCGTGTTCCGTCGAATTGTTTATTCACTCGGTGGGTAATGACGGGTTTCGGCGGAAACAGTCCGAGGTGTTGGAAGCTGCTAGTCGCCAGCCGTGTGCAATCTGGCTAGCACAATGGCCGACACTGTCATCTTCTCTGGGCCCCGTACCTAGCACTACAGTGCAGAAGCATTCAGCAGACACTCGCTTTCAACCGTCCTGGCTGTCTGGCTGGTGCTCTCGAAGTGGTGTTTTTCATGTTGACATTGGAGTGCCTTTTGGGGAGAAGCCCGGTCTCATCCGCTCGGATGATAGTACAATACAATGTTCTACAATGAGGGCCCGGTGCAGAGCTGCTCTGCCAATACATTGTGTGTGTGGCCTGTGTGTGCTCAATAGCCTCAGAAACCTAGTCAGATTGACAATATATTCTTGTATAGCCCTAGGTAGGGTTGTTAAATGTGGTACAATACCTTACAATTTATTCCGTGTATAGCCCTAGGTCACAACAGAAGTCATCTCAGAGGACTTAACAAAACCATTGAAATCACCAACACAGTCAGAGAATCAACAGTTAAAACACATGAAGAATACAGTATAAAGCACACACAGAAGAAAATGTCCATACATGTTGTAGAATGCTAAAGTGTCCTGATCATCACCAATCCTTTCTGTTGGACACTAACTGTCCAACAAGACCCTCCTGCATCGACAAGGAAAAACTCTTAAAAAACCCAGTGGGAAAAGTGAGAAACCTTGGAGGAGAACTAGGGAAACCCACAGGGAGGGAGACCCATATGAGAAAGGGATCCGCTCCTCCGGACGGACAGACTAATGATCTAGGACCTAAGCTAGCTACAGAACGTGGACCAGGCCGCTGAACGTGGACAGGTCCGGTGCAGGACTGAAGCACTCCCAGGCGGGTCGGGCGGGGCAGTCCGCAGGTGTAGATGGAAGAGCCAGGCTCAGAGATCCCGTCATCGTACCATGAAACAGACAATGGGACAACGGGTGAATAGCAATGAACAAACTACAGTCAGAATCCTAAAAATGCTAAACAGATAAAGTAGAAGGAGGAGAGGATAGTGCTCAAGTTACCATACTTCTCCCAGCAAACTGACTCCCTATGCAGCTTGACTAACACTCTGAGGAGTTTAACCTTCTCCGAGTCTTACCTTCCTAGCCATATGCTAAACTAAAGAGGACTGTTTTAAACCTAGCCTTGAATAAAGAATAACATACAGCATAATATATAACATAATATACAACATAACACAATACATTATTGAATAATATATAACATAATATACTAACATAATACAGCATATATATATAATATATACACTACATATTATATATTACCTAATTATATGCTAAATTAAAGTAAAGTGCTTTAAGCCTGGCCTTGAATGTGGAGACCGTATCTGCTTCCTTAACATAAATGGGAAGCTGATTCCACAGTAAAGGAGCTTGGTAGCTAAATGCTCTGCCACCAACAGTGACCTTTGAGACCTTAGGGACCACCAGACGTCTGGCGTTTTGTGAGCGCAACGCTCGACTTGGTTGATACGACACTAACGTGTCTTGGAGATAAGAGGGAGCCAAGCCATTTATGGCTTTATATGTTAAGAGAAGGATTTTAAACTTTATTCTGTACTCCACAGGGAGCCAGTGGAGTGATTTTAACACCGGAGTTATGTGCTCCCTCCTTTTGTACCTGTTAAGATCCTAGCTGCTGTATTCTGAACGAGCTGGAAGCTCTTCAAAGAGGCTTTAGGGCACGCTGCCAGTAAAGCGTTACAGTAGTCGAGCCTTGAGGTGACAAACGCGTGAATGAGTTTTTCCGCGTCACTTTTAGGAAGGAAATTCCTAATTTTAGCGATGTTCCGTAAGTGGAAGTACGCCGTTTTAGTTGCTTGGCTTATATAAGCCTTGAAGGAGAGTTCTTGGTCAAAAATGACTCCAAGATTCCTCACAGTGTTACTGGGTATTATACTGACATTATCGAGAGTAACCATCTGGTTAGTGAGGGAGTCACGCAGGCGCTTCGGACCGAGTAGGATCACTTCTGTCTTCTCCGGGTTGAGAAGTAGGAAGTTAAGAGTCATCCACATTTTAAGGTCCTTTATGCAGGCACTGAGCTTTTCTAGCTGATCTGTCTGATTAGGCTTCATCGACAGATAAAGCTGTGTGTCATCTGCATAGCATGGAAATTAATTCCATGCTTTTTAATAATGTTTCCCAGTGGCAGCATGTAGAGAGTGAAAAAGAATCGGTCCGAGTACCGAACCCTGCGGCACACCCGAATTCCACTCCAGAATAAGGCGACGAGTCCTGATTCACATTGACGAAGTGATATCGATCTGATAAATAGGATTTAAACCAGCCAAGGGCTGTTCCTCTAAGACCTATATCACATTCTAGCCTCTGCAGTAGAATGCTGTGGTCTATTGTGTCAAAATGCAGCACTAAGGTCCAGTAGACCAAGCACTGACACTTGTCCATTATCGGCAGCTAGTAGTAAGTCATTTGTGACTTTGACTAGTGCCGTTTCAGTGCTATGATGAGCTCTGAATCCTGATTGAAAGACTTCAAACATATCATTTTCCTGCAGGGGGCAGCGGAGCTGCTCAGCTATAAGTTTTTCCAGATTTTAGATATAAAAGTGAGGTTTCGAGATCGGTCTGTAGTTTGTAAGTATTTCTGGGTCCAGGTTTTGTTTTCTTCAGAAGGGGTTTGATTACGCGGTTTTAAAAGCTTGTGGGACATAGCCCACATTGTATGGATGCGTTTATTATATTTACGGATAGGCTCAATTATCAAAGGAATATGTCTTTGAAGAGCCATGTCGGGACTGCGTCTAACATGCAAGTTGAGGCTTTTGAGGATGTGACCACAGAGATCACCTCTGCTTGGCTCACAGCCATGAATTTTATTAAGCCCACTGAAGAGTCTAAGTGGAAGTCCCGTAGCCGCTTCAACCTGTCCACCACTAACAGCAGGAGCAACCTCCTCCAGCTTGTCCACGATGGATTGTAATTTTATTATTAAAGAGTGGAGAAAGTCGACACTGCTCAGTGAAGCTTGGAATTTTAGCTCGATTGCGCATATGGCAGTTTGTGAGTTTAGCACGTACCAAACAAAAAGTCTACTGTGTTTTTTTTCGCTTCTATTAAAGTTGAATAGTATTGATTCGAGCCCCGCGAAGGCCTTCTTGTAGTTTCGGAGACCTGCTTTCCACTCCCTGTGGACAGGCTCCGAGTGGGAGTGGCGATATAGCCCTCTCAATTTTCAGACGTCCTGTTTTTAAGTGTGGAGTTGAACACTGTACCAGGCGACGATGAACTAATCCTAATGGTTTCTTTTTAAAAGCTGCCGCATTTAAGCAGATTTTAAAGACTCCATAGTGTTGGTTGCCCACCGTTTGGTCAATGACTGAGGGACTGCAGCAAGCTGTGAACAGGTTCACCTGCACAGTATTCAACATAGGCGTATTAGTTCTTGAACCGTTGGATAGATTTATCATTTAAGGATCTTTTCATTATGGTTTTATCTTGCGGGAACAGGAAAGTCCCTCCAAAGCGAGATCAAACGTGATCAAGAAATGGGTCATTACAGCAACGAGCTTTGACGCTGGATGTCAACATTGGAGACATCACAGCCGTAGGTCTTGACAAGGTCCCAAGGTGTGGGTTATGAATGTTGAGTAAGGTTCCTCGACATTCTGAGTAAAACCAACACCATCTAGTACGGCGCTGAAAGCTTTGTTTAAGCTGTCAGTGCTGTCCGTCCACATGTATATTGAAAGTCTCCAGACTATAACTATGTTGTTGTTCCCATTCCAAAACTAGGTTTGAAATGAAGTCAGAGAATTCTGTTAGGAACTCGCTGTAAGGACCAGGAGTCGGTATAAAACTATAAATAGTATTTACTGCTTTTTGTTTTCTCCACCCCCAGACAGGTGATTGAAAAGTGTTAAGTTTTCAAACGAGTGAAAAGCGTTGTTGGTTTAGGGACTAAGAACCCACGTTGGTGTGTGATATGATCACTCGCAACACCACCGCCGCGGGACTGTAGCTCTGGCTTTCTGGTAGTTAACATTGCGTCGGAGGAGTGCACTCATTCAATCCTGAACGTACTCCCCTGTGGAGCCAAGTCTCCGAGAGCGCAAACAGATCCAAGCCCTTGTCTTCATAAATTAGTTCGTTTATGAGAACGATTAGACGAGATTGATCTGACGTTCATTAAAGTAATACCACTTAAACCTGAACAGCTTAAACAAGCGTTCAGCGCCGTACAGATGGTGTTGGTTTTACCCTCAGAATGTCGAGGAACCTACTCACATTCATATCCACGACCTTTGACCCTTGTCCTGACCTACCGGCTGTGATGTCTACCAATGTTGACATCCAGCGTCAAAGCTCGTTGCTGTTCTGACCATTTCTTGCTCACGTTTTGATCTCCGCTTTGGAGGACTTTCTGTCCCGCAAGATAAAACCATAATGAAAAGAACCAAATGATAAATCATCACAGGTATTCAAAGAACTAATACAGCCTATGTTGAATACGGCTGCAGTAACCTTTCACGTGCAGCACTGCAGGTCCCTCAGATCATCGACCAAACGGTGGCAACACTATGAGTCTTTAAAATCCTGCATTAAATGCAGCTGCTTCCTTAAAACAGAAAACCATTAGGATTAGATCATAGCGCCCTGGTACATGTTCCAACCCACACTTTAAAACAGGACGTCAGAAAAGTGAGAGGCTATATCGCCACTCCCACTCGGACCTGTCCACATGGAGTGAAAGCAGGTCTCCGAAACTACAAGAAGGCCCTTCGCGGGGCTCGAACTCAATACTATTCAAACTTTAATAGAAGCGAATAATAACAACAGTAGATTTTTGTTCGGTACCACGTCGCTAAACATCACAAACTGCATAGCGCAATCCGAGCCTAAAATTCAAGCTCACTGAGCAGTGGTCGACTTTCTCCACTTCTTTGAAAATAAAATTACATCCATGCCGTGACAACTGGAGGAGGTTGCTCCTGCTGTTAGTGGTGGACAGGTTGAAGCGGCATAACGGTGAATTTCCCCACTTAGACTCCTTCCATGGGCCGTGAATAATTCATGGCTGTGAGCCAAGCAGAGGTGATCTCTGTGGTCACATCCGCAAAGCCTCAGACTTGCATGTTAGACGCAGTCCCGACATGGCTTCTTCAAAGACATACTTCCTTTGAAATTGAGCCTAGCGTAAAATATAGAGAAACGCATCACATACAATGTGGCAGTCCCCTCAAGCTTTCAAAACCGCGGAATCTAACCCTTCTGAGAAAACAAACTGACCCAGGGGAAAAAAAGAAAAAAAAAAAAAATAAAACGTACAAACTGACAGTCCGATCTCGAACCTCACATTTTATATCTAAAATCCTGGAAAAACTTATAGCTGAGGCAGCCTCCGCTGCCGGACCTGCAGGAAAATGATATGTTTAATCTTTCAATCAGGGATTCAGAAGCTCATCATAGCACGAACGGCACTAGTCAAAGTCCACAAATGACTTACTAACTAAGCTGCCGATAATGGACAAGTGTCAGTGCTGTCTACTGGACGCCTTAGGTGCTCATTTGACACAATAGACCGAACAGCATTCTACTGCAGAGGCTAGAGATGTGATATAGGTCTTAGAGTGAACAGCCCTTGCTGGTTTAAATCCTTTTTATCAGATAGATATCACTTCGTCAATGTGAAGTCAGGACTAGGTATCGTCGCCTTATTCTGGAGTGGAATTCGGTTTGTGCCGCAGGGTCGGTACTCGGACCGATTTCCTTTTAACTCTCTACCTGCTGCCACTGGGGAAATCTTTATAAAAAAGCATGGAATTAATTTCACTGCTATGCAGATGACACACAGCTTATCTGTCGAGAAGCCTAATCAGACAGATCAGCTAGAAAAAGCTCAGTGCCTTGCATAAAAGGACCTTAAAATAGGATGATCCCCCCTTGTTAACTTCTACTTCTCAAACCCGGAGAAGGACAGAAGTGAATCCTACTCTGGGTGGGGGGCTATCCGAAGCGCCTGCGTGACTCCCCTCGACTAACCAGATTGTTACTCAGCGATAATTGTCAGTATGAATACCTCAGTAACACTGTTAGATTCTTGTGTCATTTTTTTGAACCTAGAACTCTCCTTCAAGCTTATATAAGCCAAGCAACTAAAACGGCGTACTTCCACTTACGGAACTCAGCTAAAATTAGGAATTTCCTTCCTAAAAGTACGCGAAAAACTCATTCTCGGCGTTTGCACCTCAAGAGCTCGACTACTGTAACGCTTTACTGCAGGCGTGCCCTAAAGCCTCTTTGTAAGAGCTTCCAGCTCCGTTCAGAATACAGCAGGCTAGGATCTTAACAGGTTACCAAAAGGAGGGAGCACATAACTCCGGTGTTAAAATCACTCCACTGGCTCCCTGTGGAGTACAGATGAAAGTTTAAAATCCTACTCTTAACATATAAAGCCATAAATGGCTTGGCTCCTCCTTATCTCCAAGACACGTTAGTGTCGTAATCATCCAAGTCGAGCGTTGCGCTCACAAAACGCCAGAACGTCTGGTGGTCCCCTAAGGTCTCAAAGTCACTGTTGGTGGCAGAGCATTTAGCTACCAAGCTCCCTTTACTGTGGAATCCAGCTTCCTCATTTATGTTAAGGAAGCAGATAACGGTCTCCCACTTACAAGGCCAGGCTTAAAGCACTTTACTTTTAATTTAGCATATAATTAGGTTATATAATATGTTTTTAGTGTATATATTATATTTATATGCTGTATTAATGTTATATATTAATGTTATATATTCGTCCATAATGTATTGTTGTTATGTTTGTATATTATGTTATATATTTTATGCTGTATGTTATTCTTTATTCAAGGCTAGGTTTAAAACAGTCCTCTTTAGTTTAGCATATGGCTAGGAAGGTAAGACTCGGAGAAGGTTAAACTCCTCAGAGTGTTTAGTCAAGCTTGCATAGGGAGTCAGTTTGCTGGAGAAGTATGGTAACTTGAGCACTATCCTCTCCTCCTTCCTACTTTTAATCTGTTTTAGCAATTTTTAGGATTCTGACTGTAGTTTGTTCATTGCTATTCACCCGTTGTCCCATTGTCTGTTTCATGGTACGATGACGGGATCTCTGAGCCTGGCCTCTTCCATCTACACCTGCGGACTGCCCCCGCCCGACCCGCCTGGGAGTGCTTCCAGTCCTGCACCGGACCTGTCCACGTTCAGCGTACCACTGGTCCACGTTTTCTGTAGCTAGCTTATTCCTAGATCATAGTCTTCCGTCCGGAGGAGCGGATCCTTTCTCATATGGGTCTCCCTTCCCTGTGGGTTTCCCTAGTTCTCCTCCAAGGTTTTTCTCACTTTTTCCCACTGGGGTTTTTAAGAGTTTTTCCTTGTCGATGCAGGAGGGTCTTGTTGGACAGTTAGTGTCCAACAGAAAGGATTGGTGATGACAGGACACTTAGCAATTCTACAACATGTATGGGACATTTTCCTTCTGTGTGTGCTTTATAACTGTATTCTTACATGTGTTTTAACTGTTGATTCTCTGACCTGTGGTTGGTGATTTCAATGGTTTTGTTATGTTAGAGTCTGTTGTGACCTCTGAGATTTGTACTTCTGTTGTGACCTAGGATTTAACAACCCTACGCTAGAACTATTTCTGTTGTCCTGACAAGAATAAATTGCTTATAGTGTATTTTAATCTGTATTGTATGTAAACTGAGCACACTCAGGCACACACACACATTGCACACACAGGTTTCAATCGGACTAGCCTCTGAGCTAGTAACTGAACATCATGGGCTAGAGGTTGTGGCCGAGCAGCTCTGCTCCCGGCGCCTCAGTTCTGCATCGTCAATTGAGGAGCCAGCAGAACAGTTTTTTTTTGTTTTTTTTTTTTGTTTTGTTTTTTTTTTTTTTTTTTTTTTTTTTTTTTTTTTTTTTTTTTTTTTTTTTTTTTTTTTTTTTTTTTTTTTGTTTTTCTTTTTTGTTTTTTTTTTTTTTTTTTTTTTTTTTTTTTTTTTTTTTTTTTTTTTTTTTTTTTTTTTTTTTTTTTTTTTTTTTTTTTTTTTTTTTTTTGTTTTTTTTTTTTTTTTTTTTTTTTTTTTTTTTTTTTTTTTTTTGTTTTTTTTTTTTTTTTTTTTTTTTTTTTATGTTTGTTTTTTTGTGTTTTTTTTTTTTTTTTTTTTTTTTGTTTTTTTTTTGTTTTTGTTTTTTTTGTTTTTTTTTTTTTTTTTTTTTTTTTTTTGTTTTTTTTTTTTTTTTTTGTTTTTTTTTTTTTTGTTTGTTTTTTGTTTTTTTTTGTTTTTTTTTTTGGTTTTTTTTTTTTTTTGTTTTTTTTTTTTGGTTTTTTTTTTAAAGAATAAATAGAAAGAGCCAGGCCCAAAAATCTTAGCCCAAAAGGGATGTACCCGCCAACGTTGGGTGGATTATCATCCGAGCGGATGAGACCGGAGCTTTCCCAAAAGGCACTCCAATTGTCAACATGAACAACACCACTTCGAGGGCACCAGCCAACAGCCAGCCGGTTTGAAAGCCGAGTGTCTGCTGATGCTTCTGGCAACTGGCAGTGCTAGGTAGGGGCCCCAGAGAAGATGACAGTGTCGGCCATTGTGCTTGCCAAGCTTGCACACGGCCGGCGACTTGCTGCTTCAACGCCCTCGGACTGTTTCCGCCGTAACGTCATTACCTCCGGCGCGTGAATAACAATTCGACGGAAACGCTGCTTTGTGGGTTGGGTATTAGTGACATGTTAGTCCCCATATGAACCAGCCCGGACTCTGAGGAGCACAGGGACCTGGGACTCCTGTGTAGGCCCAGAGTCAGAACTAAAACCAGGGGAGGCTGCTTTTCAATCATGCTGCTAAAATCTGGAACATGTCTTCCTGAAGATGTTGAGACAGGCCTCCTCTCTGACACTTGTTTAAAACCAGGTTAAAGAGCAGTTCTTTTTAACTGTGCATACAACTGAGGGGATTTTATATTTCTATCTTTTCTTTTTAATGTTCTGTGATAATTTAGATTTTAAATGCTATCTTGTTTTGTTCAGACACTTTGAATTGCCTTGGTGTATGAATTGTGCTTATATAAAGAAACTGCCTTGCCTTGCCTTCTGTTAAAACTCAACATAAACATTTATGGACAATTTATCATAATGTTAGGACATTGGTCTCTGCCCCTTATGGAAGGAGCCGATGCTCTGTGTGTTATGTAATCTTAGCATTTCTTAGTTTGATCTGTTTTTGGCGATTTCAACGTGTTTTGTAAAGTCTTCCGAGATTACGAGCTGTTGTGATTAGGGCGATACAAAAATACATTGAATTGAACTGAAATAATGTGTAGTTGTCCGATGTTCTTACTGCAAAATGAGCGTGGTAAACGTCTTTTGATAAAATTGTTTTGGTGAGCCAGTCTTCTCAACGTCTGCCTCTCTGTGTTGCAGGATCATGCACGAGTCCCTGCTGAGCCTCTGGGAGGTGTCGGGGAGGTCCTCTGGCAGGAAGAGGAGGGTGGGCCGGTGCTGAGCCAGAGGCGCAGAGAGCCTCCAGGAGCTCTTCCACAAAGTAAGTCTATGCACTGAACCAGGCATGGAAAGTTTAATTGTATAGCACAGTGTCATACACAGATAGAAACATCACACAGGGTATTAGAAATCGATAAATAATCACGAGTACAATTAAAACAGTGGAGATAAAATCCCGCCGTTGTGGCACAGATAAACTGTTTTCAACCTGATTTGAGCATTGCAGAGAAGAAGCTTGTCTCACATTTTCAGGAAAGACTGTTATGGATTATAGCAGCCATGATCTGAATGCTGCCGTCCTCAGTTAGGTCCTGACCTCGGCATCAGAAGGAGTCCGGTCCCTGTGCTCCTCAGAGTCCCAGCAGGATCCGTCCCCTGTGCTCTCAGAGTCCCAGCAGAGTCTGGTCCCTGTCTCCTCAGAGTTCCCAGCTGGAGTCCGGTCCCTGTGCTCCTCAAGTCCCACAGGAGTCCGGTCCCTGTGCTTCCTCCCGAGTCCCAGCAGGAGTCCGGTCCCTGTGCTCCTCCGAGTCCCAGCAGGAAAGTCCGTCCCTGTGCTCCTCATCCGAGTCCCATCAGGAGTCCGGATCCTGTGCGCCCTCCGAGTCCCAGCAGAGTCCGGTCCCTGTGCTCCTCCGAGTCCCAAGCAGGAGTCCTGGTCACTGTGCTACCCTCCGAGTCCCAGCAGGAGTCCGGGTCCCTGTGCTCGCTCATAGTCCCAGCAGATCCAGGTCCCCTGGCCTCCTCCAGTCCCAGCAGGAGTCCGGGATCCCTGTGTGCTCTCCGAGTCCCAGCAGGAGTCCGTTCCTGTGCTCCTTCCGAGTCCCAGCCAGGAGTCCGGTCCCTGTTCTCCTCCGAGTCCCAGCAGGAGTCCGGTCCCTGTGGCTCCTCCTCCGAGTCCACGCAGAGGTCCGGGCCCAGTGCTCCTCCGAGTCCCAGCAGGAGTCCGGTCCCTGTGCTCCTCCGGTGTTCCCAGCAGGGAGTCCGGTCCCCTGTGCTCCTCCGAGTCCCGCAGGAGTCCGGTCCCTGGCTCCTCCGAGTCCCAGCAGGATCCGGTCCCTGTGCTCCCCGAGTCCCAGCAGATCCGGTCCCTGTGCGTCATCCGAGTCCCAGCAGATCCGTCCCTGTGCTCCTCGCGAGTCCCCACTGGAGTCCGGTCCCTGTCTCCATCCGAGTCCCAGCAGATCCGGTCCCTGTGCTCCCCGAGTCCGCAGCAGGAGTCCGGTCCCTGTGCTCCTCCGAGTCCCAAGCAGGAGTCCGGTCCCTGTGCTTTCCTAGCCGAGTCTCCCAGCAGGAGTCGCCGGTCCTGTGCTCCTCCGAGTCCCAGCAAGGAGTCCGGTCCCCTGTGTCTCCTCCGCGTCCCCGCAGGAGTCCGTCCCCTGTGCTCCATCCGAGTCCCACAGGAGTCAGTTCCTGTGCTCCTTCCGAGTCCCAGCAGGAGTCCGGTCCCTGTGCTCCTCCGAGTCCCAAGCAGGAGTCCGGTCCCAGTGCTCCTTCCGAGTCCCAGCAGGAGATCCGGTCCCTGTGCTCTCCGAGTCCCAGCAGGAGTCCGGTCCCTGTGCTCCGTCCGAGTCCAGCAGGAGTCCGGTCCCTGTGGCACCTCCGATCCGAGCAGGAGTCCGGTCCCGTGCTCCTCGAGTCCCAGCAGGAGTCCGGTGCCCCCTGGTGCTCCTCCGAGTCCCCAGCATGAGTCCGGTCCGCTGTGCTCCTCCGAAGTGGGTCCCAGCAGGAGTCCGGTCCCCGTGCTCCTCCGAGTCCCATGCAGGAGTCCGGTCCCGTGTGCTGCTCTCCGAGTCCAGCAGGGTCCGTCCTGTGCTCCTCCGAGTCCCAGCAGGAGTCCGTCCTGTGCTCCTCCGAGTCCCAGCAGGAGTCCGGTCCCCTGGCTCCTCCGAGTCCCAGCTGAGTCCGGATCCCTCGTGCTCCTCCGAGTCCCAGCAGGAGTCCGGTCCCTGTGCTCATCCGAGCCCAGCAGGAGTCCGGTCCCCTGTGCTCCTCTCCGAGTCCCAGCAGGAGTCAGGTCCCTGTGCTCCTTCCAAGTCCAAGCAGGAGCCGGCTCCCTGCTCCTCCGAGTCCCAGCAGGAGTCCGTCCCCTGTGTCTCCTCCGAGTCCACAGGAGTCCGTCCCCTGTGCTCCTCCGAGTTCCCAGCAGGCGAGTCCGGTCCCCTGTGCTACTGGCTCCGATCCCAGCAGGGTCCGGTCACCTGTGCTCCTTTCCGAGTCCCAGCAGGAGTCCCGGGCCTGTCTCCTGCCGAGTCCCAGCAAGGATTCCGGTCCCTGTGCTCCTTCCGAGTCCCAGCAGGAGTCCCGGTCCCCGTGCTCCTCCGAAGTCCCAGCAGGAGTCCGGATCCTGTGCTCCTCCGAGTCCCAGCAGGAGTCCGGTCCCTGTGCTCCTGCTCCCGAGTCCCAGCAGGAGTCTCGGATCCTGTGCTCCTGCCGAGTCACAGCAGAGTCCGGTCCCTGTTGCTCCTTTCCGAGTCCCCAGCAGGAATTGCCGGTCCCTGTGCTCCTCCGAGTCCCAGCAGGATCCGGTCCCTGTGCTCCGTTCCTCCAGTCCCAGCAGAGGTCGCGGTCCCTGTTCTCCTCCGAGTCCCAGCAGGAGTCCGATCCCTGTGCTCCTCCGAGTCCCAGCAGTAGGCCGGAGGGTCGCCTGTGGCTCCTCCGAGTCCCAGCAGGAGTCCCGGTCCCATAGTGCTCCTCCAGTCCCAGCAGGAGTCCGGTCCATGGTGCTTCCTCCGAGTCCCAAGCAGGAGTCCGGTCCAGTGTGCTCCTCAGAAAGAGATAGAGAGACCTGAGAACTGGACTAATGTGAAGGTACTCGGTCGGTCTAGTCAGGACTCCAAGCGTAAAAATCCATCTCTGTGATAGAAAAACAATAATTCAAATAAAATACCCTCTTCAGATGCTTTATGCTGGAGAATATGTGGTGACGATAGGGGACTACACACATGCTTTTGTCATAGCCTGTATGCTAACACCGCTAAATCGGGGTCGGCAACCTGCGCCCTTATAGTGGCTCCTCGAGTGGCTCCCGTGGACTTTTCAAAAATGTCTGAAAATGGAGTGGCAGGGCTATATTTTATTTCAAGTTTGAATGTGGATTGTGTAGGAGGGCGTACATTCTTAACGTTTTTAAATGCAGTGCATAAGATACTATTCAACATTTTGCCTGTCAACGAAGTGCGTCATATCGGTGACGTCAGGGGCCTCCTGCGCCAGGCGGCCGTTGTATAACAAACCGGCGTGGTGGGCTTGATTCACCAAAGCTAAAGAACAAGAATGAAACATCATCATCACTGAGGAAGGGTCTGCTTAATGTTCTGCTGTCATAATGAGGAAGTTTTGTTTCAACACACGAAGAGCAATGACCGCTAACACCGTTCACGGTGATACGTGAAGGATTCATTCATCTAAAGTCAGAAGCAACCTATTTTCAGACTTCAATCCGCCGCAAAGACCATGAAAGAAAGGCCTGGATATTATTCAGCTCCAGCAAACAGTCAGCCTATGATCAATATGAAACAGACAGGGATGCAGGTGAACTCGAGCCAAAAAGCAGATTTAGTTACTGTAATTTCTTCCTACAATTGCCATGAAAGCAAAAAAAGGAAGTTTAGAAGTTAAGCAGAGTTGGTCACATGTTCGTCATTCTCTCCAGGACGAACGCAGTGAAAACAGACATTTGATAATCATGAATGTTTATTATGCATTTGTAGCCTTACTTTGTCATTTAGATATTAGGCAAATATAGCTAATAACAACTTGATGCCCGTGGTACGTCATAATAACCCTTATACAAGGCTGTTATTTTTGTTTTTTTTTTTTTTGCGGCTCCCAGCAGATGTTGTTTTTAGTTTTTTTTGTCTAATATGGCTCTTAGAACCTTTGGAGTTGCCGACCCCTGCGCTAACTCAATGAAGCCCAATAGAAAGTGCTCAATAGGGCCTAGGTTTTTTGTTCCAACTGCTCTGACTCCTATTGACTTACACCAGAAAGGCAGAGACATAGAACTGGACTAAACGTGATGGTGCTTCCTGGTTTTACATAAGCATGTTTTTTTTCTTTGGTGTGAAGCATCAGAGAATTATCGCCTTAGGGACAAACAACGGTTTACTCTTATCTTAGAGAAAGTTTTGAGTGTTTTTGGTGAGTGTGGGGCACCGTTGGTTACACTCACCTAAAAACCACAAACTTTCTCTAAGATAAGATAAGACGTTTGTTTGGTCCCTTAAAGGCGAGAATTCTCTGATCTTCCACCAAAGAAAAAAACATGATTATGTAAAACCAAAGCACCATCACGTTAATCCAGTTTCTCAGGTCTCTGCTTTGCTGTGTAAGTCAATAGGAGTCCAGAGCAAGTTTGGAACAAAACCTTGCCCATGAGCACTTCTCTATTGGGCGTCATTAGAGTTAGTGCGCAGGGGTCGGCAACTCAAAAGGTTCAAAGGCCATATAGACAAAAAAAAACTAAAAACAACATCTGTCTGGAGCCGCAAAAAACAAAAATACCAGCCTTGTATAAGGCTTATATGAAAGGTACCACGGGCATCAAGATGTTTATTAGCTATATTAGCCTAAATCCTATATGAACAAAGTAAAGGCTATCAAATGCATATTAAACATTCATGATTATCAAATGTATGTTTTCACTGCGTGTCCGGAGAGAAGAAGCACCAGGTGACAAACTCTGCCTTAACATTAACTTCCATTTTTTTTGCTTTCATGCAATTGTAGAAATACCGTAAATAAATCTGCTTTTTGGCGCCGAGTTCACTGCATCACTGGTCTGTCATATTGATCACAGGCTGAAGTTTGCTGGAGCTGAATTAATATCCTGGCCCCTTCTTTCATGTCTTTGCGAAGGATTTGAAAGTCTGAAAAATAGTGCTCTGACTTTAAGAATTAATGAGCTTCACGTAATCCCCCGTGAACCGTGTTTAGCGCGTCATTGCTCTTCGTGTTAAAACAAAACCGGTCTCATTATGACGGCAGACATTTAAGCAGCCCATCCTCAGTGTACTGATAGTTCATTCTTGTTCTTTAGCTTTGGGATTCATGCCCACAGCGCCGGTTTGTTACAACGCCGCCTGGCGCGAGCTGCGTCACGGATATACCCCACTACGTGACAGAATGTTTGAAATAGTACTTATCAGCAGCATTGTAAAAACGTTAAGAATGTATCCTCCTACAAAATCCACATTCAAACTAGAAATAAAATATAGCCCTGCCACTCCAATTTTCAGACATTTTTTGAAAAGGGCTCCAGGAGCCACTCGAGAGCACTAAAGGGCCGCAGGTTGCCGACCCAGTTAGCGGTTAGCATACAGGCTTATGACAAAAGCATGTGTTTATCCCCTATCGGTTTCCACACATTCTCCAAGGCATAAAGCCATCTGAAGAGGGTATTTGATTATTGTTTTTCTATCACAGAGATGGATTTGTAGCTTGAGTCCTGACTAGACCAGGAAGTACCATCACGAATAGTCCATTACTCAGGTTCTCTCTCTCTCTTCTAGAGCACAGGGACCCGACTCCTGCTGGGACTCGAGGACACATGGAACCGGACTCCTGCTGGGACTCGGAGGAGCACATGGACCGGACTCCTGCTGGGACTCGGAGAGCACAGGGACTGGACTCCTGCTGGGAGCTGGAGGCGCACAGGGACCGGACTCCGCTGGACTCGGAGGAGCACAGGGACCCGACTCCTGCTGGGACTCGAGAGCACAGGGACCGGACACCTGCTGGGACTCGGAGGAGCACAGGGACCGGACTCCTGCTGGGGACCGTAGGAGCACAGGGACCGGACTCCTGCTGGGACTCGGATGAGCACAAGGGACCGGACTCCTTGCTGGTACTCAGGAGAGCACGGGACCGGACCTCCTCTGGGACTCGGAGGAGCACAGGGACCGGAACTCCTCTGGACTCGGAGGAGCACAGGGACCGGACTCCTGGCTGGGGAACTACGGAGGAGGCCAGGGACGGACTCCTGCTGGGACTCGGAGGAGCACCATGACCGGACGCCTGCTGGGACTCGGAGGAGCACAGGGACCGGACTCCTGCTGGACTCGAGAGCACAGGGACCGGACTCCTGCGGGGACTCGAGGAGCACATGGACCGGACTCCTGCTGGGACTCGGAGAGCACTAGGGACCGGAACTCCGCTGGGACTCGAGGAGCACAGGGACCACCTCCTGCTGGGGACTCGGAGGAGCACAGGGACCGACTCCTGCTGGGGACTCGGAGGAGCACAGGGACCGGACTCCTGCGGGGACTCGGAGGAGCACAGGGACCGGACTCCTGCTGGGACTCGGAGGAGCACAGGACCGACTCCTGCTGGGACTCGGAGGAGCACAGGGGACGGCGTACTCCTGCTGGGACTCGGAGGAGCACAGGGAACGGACTCCGTGTGGGACTCGGAGGAGCACTGGGACAGGACTCGCTGAGCTGGGACTCGGAGGAGCACAGGGACCGGACTCCTGCGTGGACTCGGATAGCTCAGGCGACCGGACTCCTATGGGAACTCGGAGGTGCACAGGACCGGACTCCGCCTGGGATCCGGAGGAGCACAGGGACCGACTCCTGCGGACTCGGAGGAGCATCAGTGACGACACCTGCTGGGACTCGGAGGAGCACAGGGACCGGACCCTGCCTGGGACTTCGGAGGAGCACAGGGGACCGGACTCCTGCTGGGACTCGGAGGAGCACAGGGACACGGACACCTGCTGGGACCTCGGGAGGAGCACAGGGACCGGAACTCCTCTTGGGACTCGGAGGAGCACAGGGACCGACTCCTGCTGGACTCGGAGCGAGCACAGGGACAGGGACTCCTCAGGGAGCTCGGAGAGCACAGTGACCGGACTCCTGCTGGGACTCGGAGGAGCACAGGGACCGGACTCCGTGGCTGGGACTCTGAGGAGCACAGGGACAGGACCCTGCGGGAACTCGAGGGAGCACAGGGACCGACTCCTGCTGGGACCGGAGGAGCACAGGGACCGGACTCCTGCTGGGACTCGGAGAGCACAGGGACCGGGACTCCTGCTGGGACTCCGGAGAGCACAGGGACCGGACTCCTGCTGGGACTCGGATGGAGCACAGGACCGGACGTCGCTGCTGGGACTCGGGAGGAGCACTGGGACCGGGACTCCTGGGGGACTCGGAGGAGCAACGGGACCGACTCCTGCTGGGACTCGGAGGAGCACAGGGACCTGGACTCCTGCTGGGACTCGGAGGAGCACAGGATCCCGGGTCTCCTGGCTGGCACTCGGAGAGCACAGGACCGACGCCTGCTGGACCGAGGAGCACAGGGACCGGACTCCTGCTGGGGACTCGGAGGGAGCACAGGGACCGACCCTGCTGGGACTCGGAGGAGCAACAGGACCGGACTCCTGCTGGGGACTCGGAGAGGCACAGGACCGGACTCCAGCTGGGACTCGGAGGAGCACAGGGACCGACTCCTGCTGGACTCGAGGAGCACAGGGACCGACTCCTGCTGGACTCGGAGGAGCACAGGGACCGGACTCCGGCTGGGACTCGGAGGAGCACAGGGACCGGACGTCCTGCTGTGACTCGGAGGAGCACAGGACCGACTCCTGCTGGGACTCGAGGAGCACAGGGGACCGGACTCCTGCTGGACGCGGAGGAGCACAGGGACCGGACTCCTGCTTGGACTCGGGAGGAGCAAGGGACCGGACTCCTGCGGACTCGGAGGAGCACAGGGACCGGCCTCCTGCTGGGACTCTGAGGAGCACAGAGGGAGGAAGCAGGGGGGGGAGGGGGGGGGGAGGGGGGGGGAGGGGGGGGGGGGGGGAGAGGAGGGAAGAGGGGACGGGGGAGGGGGCGGGAAAGATAGGGGGGGACGGGAGAGGGGGGGAGGAGGGGGCGGACCCGAGCGAGGGGAGGGGGGAGGAGGGAGGGAGGGGGAAGGGGGGGAGGGGGGAACCCGGACCTCCTGCCTGGACGCTGAAGGAGCCAGGGACCAGACTCCTGCTGGGACTCTGAGGAGCACAGGGACCGGACTCCTGCTGGGACTCTGAGGATCACAGGGACCGGACTCCTGCAGATGCCGAGAGTCAGGACCTAAACATGAGGAGGCAGCAATCAGATTCATGCTGCTATAAATACATAACAGTATCGCTGAAAATGTGAGACAAGCTTCTTCTCTGCAATGAGCTCAAATCCAGTGTTGAAAACAGTTTATCTGTGCCACAACGGAGGGATTTTATCTCCACTCGTTTTATGTCTGTGATTATTTATGATTTTAATACCCGTGTGAATGGTTTCTATCATGTGTATGAACTGTGCTATACAAATTAAAACTTTTTCCATTCCTGGTTAGTGCATATGACTTACCTTTGTGGAAGAGCGCCTGGAGGCTCTCTGCGCTCTCGCAGCACCGCCCACACCTCCGCGTTCCTGCAGAGGACCTCCCGCACCTCCAGAGCCTCCACCAGGGACCCCGGCATGATCCCTGCAACACAGAAGCAGAGTGAGAAGTACTGGCTCACCAAAAACAATTTTATAAAAGACGGTTTTAAAACGCCATTTTTTTTTTTTTTGCCAGTAAGAACAGCGGACAACATAAAATTATTTCAGTTCAATTCAATTATTTTGTATCGCCCCTAAATCACAACATTATATGTTATCTCGAGACTTTTACAAAACAGTTGAAATCGCCAAAAACAGTATCAAACACAAGAAAATGCAAAATTAAATAACACACAGAGCCATCGGTCCATAAGGGCAGAGACCCAATGTCCCAAAATTAGATAAATGCCATAAATGTTTAATGTTGATTTAACAGAAGGCAAGGCAAGGCAATTTATTTAATATATGCACAATTCATACACAAGGCAATTCCATATTGCTGAACAAAACAAGAAAGCATTAAAATCATAAATTATCAAAGAACATTAAATAGTAAGGATAGACATATAAAATCCCTCAGGTGTATGCACAGTTAAACAGAACTGTCGTTTAACCTGGTTTTAAACGTGTCAAGAGAGGAGGCCTGTCTCACATCTTCAGGAAGACTGTCCAGAAGTTTAGCTGCAGAATCTTGAGAAGCAAGCCTCCCATGTTTAGTTCTGACTTGGGCACTAACAGGAGTCCAGTCCCCTGTGCTCCTCAGAGTCCGGGCTGGTTCATATGGGACTAACATGTCACTAAACCCAACCCACAAGCAGCGTTGTCCGTCGAATGTTATTTCACGCGGGTGTTAATGACGTTCGGCGGAAACAGTCCCGAGGTGTTGGAAGCTGCAAGTCGCCGCCCGTGTGCAAGCGGCTAGCACAATGGCCGACACTGTCATCTTCTCTGGGCCCCTACCTAGCACTACATGCAGAAGCATTCAGCCGACACTCGGCTTTCACCGCTGGCTGTCTGGCTGGAGCCCTCGAAGTGGTGTTGTTCATGTTTGACATTGGAGTGCCTTTTTGGGAACGCCCGTCCTCCTCCGTCTCGGATGCTAGCCACCCAACGTTTGGCGGGACATTCCCTTTTTGGCTAAAGAATTTGTCCTGGCTCTTAAACTGTTGTTTCCCCTTTGCCCCCTCGGGCCCCGGGTGCAGAGCTGCGCCTGCCCACAACCTCTGAGCACCCATCTGTTCAGTTACTAGCACAAGGCTAGTCCAGATTGAAAACTGTGTGGCATGTGTTGTGTGTGCCTGTGGGTGCTCAGTTACTAGCCTCAGAACCTAGTCCAGATTGAAACTGTGTGGTTCCCCGCTTGATGTCTAAAAGCACTATATGCGATACAATACAATAAAAGTTCACAGACATTGATTATTCGAGCTTGTAAATGTGGTACAAATAGCATACCCTATCACACAGAAGTCATCTCAGAGGACTTAACAAAACCATTGAAATCACCAACACAAGGTCAGAGAATCAACAATTAAAACACATGAAGAATATGAATACACACACAGAAGAAAATGATCCATACATGTTGTAGAATGCTAAAGTGTCCTGATCATCACCAATCCTTTCTACGGTTGGACACTAACTGTCCAACAAGACCCTCCCTGCATCGACAAGGAAAAACTCTTAAAAAACCCAGTGGAAAAAGTGAGAAACCTTGGAGGAGAACTAGGGAAACCCACAGGGAGGGAGACCCATATGAGAAAGGGATCCGCTCCTCCGGACGGACGAGGCTAATGATTCTAGGACCTAAGACTAGCTACAGAACGTGGACCAGTGGAACGCTGAACGTGGACAGTCCGTGCAGGACCGAAGCACTCCCAGGCGGGTCGGGCGGGCAGTCCCGCAGGTGTAGATGGAAGAGGCCAGGCTCAGAGATCCCGTCATCGTACCATGAAACAGACAATGGGTACAACGGGTGAATAGCAATGAACAAACTACAGTCAGAATCCTAAAAATGCTAAACTGATAAAGTAGGAAGGAGGAAGGATAGTGCTCAAGTTACCATACTTCTCCCAGACAAAACTGACTCCCTATGCAGCTTGACTACACATCTGAGGAGTTTAACCTTCTCCGAGTCTTACCTTCCTAGCCATATGCTAAACAAAAGAGGACTGTTTTTAAACCTAGCCTTGAATAACAGAATAACATACAGCATAATTTATATAACATAATATACAACATAACAATATACATTATTGAATAAGTATATAACATAATATATAACATAGAATACAGCATATACATATAATATAGGACTCTACATATTATATATTACCTAATAATATGCAAATTAAAGTAAAGTGCTTTAAGCCCTGGCCTTGAATGTTGGAGACCCGTATCTGCTTCCCTTAACAATAAATGGGAAGCTGATTCCACTTTAAAGGAGCTTGGTAGCTAAAATGCTCTGTCCCCACACCAAACCAGTGACCTTTGAGACTTAGGGGACCACCAGACTCTGGCGTTTGTGAGCGCAAACGCTCGACTCGGTTGTGATACGACACTAACGTGTCTTGGAGAAGAAAGGAGCCAAGCATTTATGGCTTTATATGTTTAAGAGAAGGATTTTAAACTTATGCTGTCTCCACATGATCCAGGGTGGAGTGGATTTTAATTAACACCGATTTATGTGCTCCCTCCTTTTGGTATCCTGGTTAAGATCCTAGCTTGCTGTATTCTGAACGAGCTGGAAGCTCTTCACAGAGGCTTTAGGGCCACCGCTGCAGTAAAGCGTTCCAGAGTCAGGCCCTTGAGGTGACAAACGCGTGAATTAGTTGTTTCCGCGTCACTTTTAGGAAGGAAATTCCTAATTATTAGCGTTGTTCCGTAAGTGGAAGTAACGTCCGTTTTTAGTTGCTTGGCTTATATAATCCTGTAGGAGAGTTCTTGGTGAAAAATGACTCCAAGATCCTCACAGTGTTACTAGTATTATACTGACATTATCGAGAGTAACCATCTGGTTACGTGAGGGAGTCACGCATGCGCTTCGGAACCGAGTAGTATCACTGTCTGTCTTCTCCGGGTTGAGAATTAGGAAGTTAAGAGTCATCCCCACATTTTAAGGTCCTTTATGCAGGCACGAGAGCTTTTCTAGCGGATCTTGTCTGGTTAGGCTTCATCGACAGATAAAGCTGTGTGGGCATCTGCATAGCAGTGGAAATTAATTCCATTCTTTTTAATAATGTTTTTCCCAGTGCAGCAGTAGAAGTGTAAAAGAATCGGTCCTAGTACCGAACCCTGCGGCCCACCGAATTCCACCCAAAAATAAGGCGACCGAGTCCTGATTCACATTGACGAAGTGATAGTTCTGATAAATAGGATTTAAACCAGCCAAGGGTGTCCTCTAAGACCTATATCACATTCTACCTCTGCAGTAAAATCTGTGGTCTATGTGTCCAAATGCGTCCACTAATGTCCAGTAGGACCAGCACTACACTTGTCCCATTATCGGCAGCTAGTATTAAGTTCATCTTGTGACTTTGACTAGTGCCGTTTCAGTTGCTATGATGAGCTCTGAATCCAAAAAAAATGGAAGAGACTTCAAACTATTATTTTCCTGCAGGTGCAGCGGAGCTGCACAGCTAGAAGTTTTTCCAGATTTAGATATAGAAAGTGAGGTTTGAGATCGGTCTTAGTTTTGTAAGTATGTCTGGTCCAGGTTTGTTTTCTTCAGAAGGGGTTTGATTACCGCGGTTTTAAAAGCTTGTGGGACATAGCACATTGGTATGGATGCGTTTATTATATTTACGATAGGCTCAATTAATCAAAGGAAGTATGTTCTTTGAAGAGCCATGTCGGGACGCGTCCTAACATGCAAGTTGAGGCTTTTGAGGATGGTGACCCACAGAGATCACCTCTGCTTGGCTCACTGCCATGAATTATCTAAGGCCCACTGAAGAGTCTAAGTGGGAAGTCACGTAGGCCGCTTCACCTGTTCCACCAATAACCTGCAGGAGCAACCTCCTCCAGCTTGTCACGGATGATTAATTTATTATTAAAGAAGTGGAGAAAGGTCGAACTGGCCTCAGTGAGCTTGGAATTTTAGCCGATTGTGCGCTATGGCAGTTTGGTGAGTTTTTTAGCTACGGTACCAAACAAAAATCTACTGTTTGTTTTAGTCCTTCTTTTAAAGTTGTATAGTAATTGAGTTCGAGCCCCGCGAAGGGCCGTCTTGTATTTCGAGACCTGCTTGTTCCACTCCCTTTGGGACAGGCTCCGAGTGGGAGTGGCGATATAGCCTCTCCAATTTTCTGACGTCCTGTTTTAAAGTGTGGAGTTGAACACTGGTACCAGGGCGACGATGATCTAATCCTAATGGTTTTCTGGTTTAAAGGAGCTGCTGCAATTAATGCTGATTTTAAAAGACTCCATATGTTGCCCACCGTTTGGTCAATGACTGAGGGACGCAGCAGCCTGTGAACAGGTTTCACTGCATCCCCCCAAAGCAGTATTCAACATAGGCTGTATTAGTTCTTTGAACCTTGTGAGAGATTTAACATTTAAGGTTCTTTTTCATTATGGTTTTATCTTGCGGGACAGGAAAGTCCTCCAAAGCGAGATCAAACTGATCAAGAATGGTCAGACAGCAACGAGCTTTGACGCTGGATGTCAACATGGAGAACATCACAGCCGTAGGTCAGGACAAGGTTCCAAGGTGTGGTTATGAAATGTGAGTAGGTTCCTCGACATTCTGAGTAAAACCAAGCACCATCTAGTACCGCTGAAAGCGTTGTTTAAGCTGTCAGTGCGGTCCCTCTCGTCCCCACATTATAATTGAAAGTCTCCACTAGAACTGATGTTTTTCCCATGCCAAAACTAGGTTTGAATGAAGTCAGAGAATTCTGTGTGGAACTCGCTGTAAGGACCAAAGGAGGTCGGTATATAAACTATAAATAGTACTCGTTTTTGTTTTCCTTCCTCCGCAGGACAGGTGATTGAAAAGTGTTAAGTTTTTCAAACGAGTGAAGAAGGCGTTGTTTGGGTTTTGGACTAAGAACCAAGTCATGGTGTGTGAATAAATCCGCAACACCACCGACAGCGACCTGTATCTCTGGCTTTCTGTAGTTTTTTTGTTTTTATAACATGCGTCGGAGGAGTGCACTCATTCAATACTGGAACGTAGTCGTCCTGTTGGAGCCAAGTCTCGCGAGAGCGGCAAACAAGATCCAAGCCCTTGTCTATAATAAATTTCAGTTTATGAGAAAGCGATTTAGACGAGATTGATCTGACGTTACATTTAACCACATAAACCTACAGCTGAAACAAAGGCTTTCAGCGCCGTACGTAGATTGGTGTTGGTTTTACTCAGAATGTCGAGGAACCCTACTCACATTCATAACCACACCTTGACCTTGTCCTGACCTAGCGGCTGTGATGTCTGTCCAATGATGACATCCAGCGAAAGCCCGTGCTGTCTGACCATGTTTCTTGATCACGTTTGATCTCGCTTTGGAGGACATTCCTGTCCCGCAAGATAAAAAACCATTCTGAAAAGAACCTTAAATATAAATCTATCACAAGGTTCAAAGAACTATATACAGCCTATGTTGAATACTGCGGCAGGTAACCTGTTCACAGCAGCTGCGAGTCCCTCAGTCATCGTCCAAACGGTGGGCAACACTATGCGAGTCTTTAAAATCTGCATTAAATGCAGCAGCTTCCTGTAAACAGAAAACCATTAAGGATTTAGATCATCGTCGCCCCTGGTACACAGTGTTCAACTCCACAGACTTTAAACATACGTCAGAAAATGGAGAGGCTATTTCGCCACTCCCACTCGGCAGCCTGTCCACCAGGGAAGTGGAAAGCAGGTCTCCGAAACTACAAGAATGGCCCTTCGCGGGGCTCGAACTCAATACTATTCAAACTTAAATAGAAAGCGAATAAAAACTACAGTAGATTTTTGTTTGGTACCAGTCGATAAAACTCACAAACCTGCCATAGCGCAATCGAGCCTAAAATTCCAAGCTCACTGAGCAGTGTCGACTTTCTTGCTCCCACTTCTTAATAATAAAAATTACATCCATCCGTGACAAGCTGGAGAGGTTGCGCCTGCTTGGTTAGTGTGACAGTTGAAGGCGGCACTACGTTGACTTCCCCACTTAGACTCTTCAGTGTGGGCCATTAATAAATTCATGCTGTGAGCCAAGCAGAGGTGATCTCTGTGGTCACGCTCCTCAAAAGCCTCAACTTGCATGTTAGAACGCAGTCCCGACATGGCTCTTCAAAGACATACTTTTCCTTTGATATTGAGCCTAGTCGTAAATATAATAGAACGCATCCATACAATGTGCTATGTCCCACAAGCTTGTTAAAACCGGACGGTAATTCAAACCCCTTCTGAAGAAAGACCGGATACCTGACCCATAAATACTTACAAACTACAGACCGATCTCGAACCTCACTTTTATAACTAAAATCCTGGAAAAACTTATAGCTGAGCAGCGTCCGCTGCCACCGTGCAGGAAAAATGATATGTTTGAAGTCTTGAATCAGATCAGAGCTCACAAGCAAGAAACGGCACTATTCAAAGTCACAAATACTTACTACTAGCTGCCGATAATGGACAAGTGTCATTGCTGGTCCGTACTGGACCTTAGTGCAGCATTTGACACAATAAGACCACAGCATTCTAACGCAGAGGCTAGATAGATATAGGTCCTTAGGAGGAACAGCCCCTTGGCTGGTTTAAATCCTATTTATATCAGATCGATATCACTTCGTCAATGTGAATCAGACTCGTGGACGCCTATTCTGGAGTGGAAGTCGGTGTGCCGCAGGGTTCGGTACTCGGCGGACCGATCTTTTTCACTCTCAACATGCTGCCACTTGGGAAACATTATTAAATATCATGGAATGAGGAATTTCACTGCTATGCAATGACACAACAGCTTTATCTGTCCGATGAAGCCTAATCAGACAGATCAGCTAGATAAGCTCATTGCCGGCATAAAGGACCTTAAAATATGGATGACTCTTAACTTCCTAATTCTCAACCCGGAGAAGACAGAAAGTGATCCTACTCGGACATCCGAAGCGCCTGCGTGACTCCCCGTCCCTCTCTAACCAGAGGTTACTCTCGATTAATGTCAGTATAATACCGCAGTAACCTGTGAGAATCTTGGAGTCATTTTTGACCAAGAACTCTCCTCAGGCTTATATTAAGCCAAGCAACTAAAACGCGTACTTCCACTTACGGAACACGCTAAAATTAGGAATTTCCTTCCTAAAAGTGACGCGGAAAAACTCATTCAACGCGTTTTGTCACCTCGAAGGCTCGAATACTGTAACGCTTTAACTGGCAGCGTGCCCTAAAGCCTCTTTTGATGAGCTTCCAGCTCGTTCAGAATACAGCAGATAGGATCTTAACAGTACCAAAAAGGAGGGAGCTCATAACTCCGGTGTTAAAATCAGCTCCACTGGCTCCCTGTGAGTACTGAATAAAGTTTTTAAAATCCTACTCTTAACATATATAGGCATAAATGGCTTGGCTCCTCCTTATCACCAAGACTCCGTTAGTGTCGTATGCAACCGGTCGAGCGTTGCGATCCAACAAAACGCCAGACGTCTGGTGGTCCCTAAGGCTCAAAGGGTCACCTGTTTTGTGGCAGAAGCCATTTAGCTACCAAGCTCCTTTACTGTGGAATCAGCTTCCCATTTATGTTAAAGGAAGCAGATACGGTCTCCACATCAGGCGCGGGGAGGCTTAAAGCAACTTTACTTTAATTTAGCATATAATTAGGTAATTATAATATGTAGTGTATATATTATATATATATGCTGTATTATGTTATATATTATAGTTATATATTTATTCCAAGAATGTATTTGTGTTATGTTGTATATTATGTTATATATTTATGCGTAAGTTATGTCTTTATTCAAGGCTTAGTTTAAAACAGTGCTCTTTATTGTGCCTATGGATAGGAAGGTAAGACTCGGAGAAGGTAAAACTCCCAGAGTGTTAGTCAAGCCTGCTTAAGGAGTCAGTTTGCTGGGAGAAGTATGGTAACTTGAGCAGGTCTATCCTCTCCTCCCTCTCCTACTTATCTTTTAGCATTTTAGATGTCTGACTGTATTTGTTTCATTGGCTACACCCGTTGTCCAATGTCCTTTCATGGCACGATGACGGGAATCTCTGACCTGGCCTCTTCCATCTACCACCTGCGGACTGCCCCGCCCGACCCGCCTGGGAGTGCTTCGGATCCCTGCACGGAGCCTGTCCACGTTCAGCGGCCACTGGCTCCAACGTTTTCTGTAGCTAAGCTTAGTCCTAATCATTAGTCTGTCCGTCCGGAGGAGCGGATCCCTTTCTCATATGGGTCCTCCCAACCTGTGGTTTCCCTAGTTCTCACTCCATGTTTCTCACTTTTTCCCACTGGGGTTTTTTAAGAGGGTTTTTCCTTGTCAGATGCAGGAGGGTCTTGTTGGACAACAGTTAGTGTCCAACAGAAAGATTGTGATGAATCAGGTCACTTAGCATTCTACAACAGTATGGCCATTTTCTTCTGTGTGTAGCGATTTATACTGATTCTTCTGTGTTTTAAATGTTGATTCTCTGACCTGTGTTTGGTGATTTCAATGTTTTGTTAAGGGTACCTCTGAGATGACTTTCGTTGTGACCTATGGCTATACAGAGAATAAATTTGTATTGTATTGTATTGGTATTGTACCACTTTTAACAACCCTACCGGGCTAGAACTATTTCTGTCTGACTGGAACTTTTATTAAGTTACTGTGTCTACACCTAGGTCCGATTTTCTCGCATATAGTGCTTTAGATTCAAGGGGGAACACACACATTTTCAATCTGACTTAGTTTCTGAGGCTAGTAACTGAGCACACAACAGGCACACACACACATGCACCCACAGTTTTCAATCTGCTAGCCTCTGAGGCTAGTAACTGAACTGATGGGGGCTCAGAGGTTTGTGGCTAGAGCAGCTCTGCACCCGGAGCCCTCAGTTTCTGCAAGCGTCATTTGAGCGAGCAGAACAGTTTAGGAGCCAGGGCCAAATTCTTAGCCAAAAGGGAGTACCCGCAACGTTGGGTGGATATCATCCGAGGCGGATGAGACCGGGCTTTCCCCAAAAGGCACTACCAATTGTCAACAGTAACAACACCACTTCGAGGGCACCAGCCGGACAGCCAGCGGTTGAAAGCCGAGTGTCCTGCTGAATGCTTCTGCACTGCTAGTGCTATGTAGGGGCCCAGAGAAGATGACTGTGTCGGCCATTGTGCTACCAGCTTGCCACACGGCGGCGACTTGCAGCTTCAAACACCATCGACTGTTTGTCCGCTCGAACGTCATTAACCACCGGCGCCGTGAGTAACAATTTCGAGAAGGAAACGCGCTTGTGGGGGTTTTTTGGGGGGTATTATGACTATGTTAGGCCATATGAACCAGCCCGGACTCTGAGGAGCACCAGGGACCTGACTCCTGTTAGTGCCCAGAGTCAGAACAAACATGGGGAAGGCTGCTTTTCAGATTCATGCTGCGAAATCTGGAACAGTCTTCCGTGAAGATTTGAGACAGGCTCCTCTCTGACAATGTTTAAAACCCAGGGTTAAAGACAGTTCTGTTTAAAGCTGTGCATACAACTGAGGGGATTTATATTTCTATCTTTTCTTTTTAATGTTCTGTATAATTTATGAGTTTAATGCTTTCTTGTTTTGTTCAGGCACTTGAATTTGCCTTGTGTATTAATTGTGCTATATAAATAAACATTGCTTGCCTTGCCTCTGTTAAACTCAAGCATTAAACATATTATGGACATTTATCAAATTTATGGACATTCGTCTCATGCCCTTATGGACCGATGGCTCGTGTGTTATTTAATCTTTGGCAATTCTTGAGTTGTTGATTCTGTTTTTCTTTTTGGGCGATTTCAACTGTTTTGTAAAGTCTCCGAGAAACGACTGTTTTGTTTTAGGGCGATACAAAAATACATTGAATTGAACTGAAATAATGTGTATGTGTAGTCCCGATGTTCTTATGGCAAAATGTGCGTTTAAAAGTCTTTTATAAAATGTTTTGTGAGCCAGAGCTTCTCACTCTGCCTCTCCTGTGTTTCAGGGATCATGCACGTGTCCCTGGCTGTGGCTCTGGAAGGTGCGTGGAGTCCCTCTCTGCAGAAGAGGAAGGTGTGGGCGGTGCTGAGCCAGAGCGCAGAGAGCCTTCCAGAGCTCTCCACAAAGGTAAGTCCATATGCACTGAACCAGGCCATGGAATGTTTAATTGTATAAGCACAGTTTCATACACATGATAGAAAACAATCACACAGTTATTAAAAATCATAAATAATCACAGTAAACATTAAAACGAGTTGGAGATAAAAACCCTCCGTTGTGGCACAGATAAACTGTTTTCACAACTGGATTTAGCATTGCCCAGAGAAGAAGCCTTGTCTCACAATTTTCAGGAAGACTGTTAGATTATAGAAGTTGATGAATCTGAATAGCTGCGCTCCTCGATGTTTAGTCCTGACCTCTGCGGCATCAGTCAGAGTCCGGTCCCTGTGCTCCTCAAGTCCCAGCAGTCCGGTCGCCTGCTGCTCCTCAGAGTCCCAGCAGGAGTCTGGTCCTGTGCTCCTCAGAGTCCCAGCAGGAGTCGGTCCCTGTGCTCCTCAGAGTCCCAGCAGGAGTCCGGTCCTCCTGTGCTCCTCCGAGTCCCAGCAGGAGTCCGTAGTCCCTGGGCTCCCCGAGTCCCACAGGAGCCGGTCCCTGTGCTCCTCCGAGTCACCGCAGGAGCCGTCCCTGTGCTCCTCCGCGAGACCCAGCATGAGTCCGGTCCCTGTGGCTCCTCCGAGTCCAGCAGGAGTCCGGGTCCCTGTGCTCCTCCGAGTCCCAGCAGGAGTCCGGCTCCCCTGTGCTCCTCCGAGTCCCCAGCAGGAGTCCGGTTCCCTTGCTCCTCCGATTCCCACCAGGAGGTCCGGTCCCTAGTGCTCCCCCGAGTCCCCAATGCGAGTCCGGTCCCTGTGGCTTCCTCCGAGTCCCTGCAGGATCCGGTCCCTGTGCTCCCCGAGTCCCACAGGTGTCCGTCCCCTGTGCTCCTCCGAGTCCCAGCAGGAGTCCGGTCCCTGTCCTACTCCGAGTGCCCAGCAGGAGACCGGTCCCCTGTGCGCCTCGAGTCCCAGCAGGAGTTTCCGGTCCCTGTGCCCTCCGAACCCCGCCAGGAGTCCGGTCCCTGTGCTCCTCTGTCCTCCGATCCCAGCGAGTCTCCGGTCCCTGTGCTCCCTCGAGTCCCAGCAGGAGTCCGGTCCCCTGGTGCGCCTCCTCCGAGTCCCAGCAGGAGTCCGGTCGCCTGTGCTCCTCCGAGTCCCCAGCAGGAGTCCTTCCCGGTGCTCCCTACCGAGTCCCCCAGCAGGAGTCCGTCCCCTGTGCTCCCTCCGGTCCACGCAGGAGTCCGGGTTCCCTGTGCTCCTCCGAGTTCCGCAGCAGGGAGTCCGGCTCCTGGTGCTCCTCCGAGGTCCCCAGAAGGAGTCCGGTCCCTGTGCTCCCTCCGAGTCCCAGCAGGAGGTCCGGTCCCTGTTGCCTCCTCCGAGTCCCAGCAGGAGTCCCCGGTCCCTGTGCTCCTCCGGAGTCCCAGCAGGAGTCCGGTCCCCTGTGCTCTCCGAGTCCCCAGCAGGAGTCCGGCTCCCTGTGCTCCTTCCGAGTCCCAGCAGGGGAGTCCGGTCAGCCTGGTGCTCCTCCGAGTCCCAGCAAGGAGTCCGTCCCTGTGCTCCTCCGAGTCCCAGCAGGAGTCCCGGATCCCTGTGCTCCCCCGAGCCCCAGCTGGAGTCCGGTGCCCCTGTGCTCCTCCGAGGTCCCCAGCAGGAGTCCCGGGTCCCTGTGCTCCTCGCGAGTCCCAGCAGGAGTCCCGGTCCTGTGCTCCTTCCCGAGTCCCAGCGGAGTCCGGTCCCTGTGTATCCCTCCGAGTCCCAGCAGAGTCCGGACCCTGTGCCCTCCGAGTCCCCAGCAGGAGTCCGGATCCCTGTGCGCCTCCGATCCCAGCCAGGAGTCCGGTCCCTGTTCTCCCTCCGAGTCCCCAGCAGGAGTCCGGATCCCTGTTGCTCCCCGAGTCCCAGCAGGAGTCCCGGACCTGTGCGCCCTCCGAGTCCCACAGGAGTCCCGGTCCCTGTGCTCCTCCGAGTCCCAGCAAGTCCGTCCCCCTGTGCTCCTCCGAGTCCCGAGCAGGAGTCCGGGTCCCTGTGTCCTTTTCTCCGAGTCCCAGCAGGAGTCCGGTCCCCTGTGCTCCTGCCGAGTCCCAGCAGAGTCCTTCCCCCCTGTGCTCCTCCTAGTCCCCACAGGATCCGGGTCCCTGTGCCCTCGATATCGAGATAGGTTTTCCCAGCAGGAGTCCCGGTCCCTGTGCGCCTCCGAGTCCCAGCAGAGGCTCCGTCCTGTGCTCTCCGAGCTCCCAACAGAGTCGGTCCCTGTGCTCCTCCGAGGCCCAGCAGGAGTCCGGTCCCTGTGCTCCTACCGATCCCAGCAGGATCCGGTCCCTGTGCTCCTCCGAGGTCCCTGCAGGAGTCCGGGGTCCCCTGTGCGCCTCATCCCAGCAGGAGTCTGGATCCCTGTGCTCCTCCGAGTCCCAGCATAGTCCGGATCCCTGTGCTCCTCCGATCCGCAGCAGGAGTCCGGTCCCTGTGCCTGCCTCCGAGTCCCAGCTGGAGTCCCGGTCCCTGTGCTGCCTTCTCCGAGTCCCAGCAGGAGTCCGGTCCCTGTGTCCGCCCGATCCCAGCAGGAGTCCGGGTCCCTGTGCTCCTCAGTCCAGCAGGAGTCCGGTCCCTGTGCTCCTCCGAGTCCCAGCAGGAGTCCGGGTCCCTGTGCTCCTCCGAGTCCCAAGCAGGAGGTCCCCGGTCCCTTGCTCATTCCGAGTCCGCAGTACAGAGTCCGGTCCATGTCCCTCCGAGTCCCAGCAGGAGTCCGGTCCATGTGCTCCTCCGAGTCCCGAGCAGGAGTCCGCTCCTGTGCGCCTCATAAGAGAGGAGAGAGACATGATAACGTGGACTAATGTGATGGTACTTCCTGGTTCTAGTCAGACTCAAAGCTACTAATCCATCTCAGTGCTAGAAAAACAATAATCAAATACCCTCGTTCATATGCTTTATGCTGGAGAATTTGTGGAACGATAGGGGACTAAATTATGACACTTGCTGTTTTGCATAGCCTGTTAGCTAACCCGCAAACTCGGGTTCGGCAACCAGCGGGCCCTTTTATGCGCCTTCGAGTGGCTCCCAGGAGCCTTTTCAAAATGTCTGAAAATGGAGTGGCAGGCTATAGTTTATTTCTAGTTTGAATGTGGATTTTGGTAGGAGATTACATTCTAACGTTTAAAATGCGTGCATAAGTACTATTTCAACATTTTTCTGTCACGGTAGTGCGCATATCGTGACGCAGCCTCGCGCCAGGCGGGCCGTTGTAAACAAACCGGACCGCGTGTGGGCATGATTCCCAAAAGCTAAAGAACAAGAATGAACATATCAGTCACTGAGGAAGGGCTCTTAATGTCTGCCGTCATAATGAGAAGTTTTGTTTCACACGAAGAGCAATGACGCGCGAAACACCGTTCACGGTGATTACGTGGAAGGATTCATTCATCTTAAAGTCAGAGAACCTGATTTTCAGAACTTCAAAATCCTCCGCAAAGACCATGAAAGAAAGGGCCTGGATATTAATTTCCGCTCCAACACCAATCAAACTTCAGAGAGCCTGTGGAATCAATTGAACAACTAGTGATGCAGTAGTGAACTCGGAGCCAAAAAGCAGATTATTTACTGTATTTCTACCAATTGCATGAAAGTACAAAAGAAATGGAAGTTAAAGTTAAAGCAGAGTTGTCACATGTTGCGTCATTCTCATCCAGGACACGCAGTGAAAACATACAGTTGATAATCGATGAATGTTTTATTATGCATTTGTAGCCTTTACTTTTGTCAGTTGATATAGGCTAAATATAGCTAATACATTTCTTGAGGCCACGTGGTACCTTTCATATAAGCCTTATTACAAGGCTGTTATTTTTGTTTTTGCGGCTCCAGACAGATTGTTTTTTTTAGTTTTTTTTTGTCTAATATGCTCTTTGAACCCTTTTGAGTTGCAGACCCCTTGCGCTAACTCAATGAAGCCCAATAGAGAAGTGCGCTGGGCAAGGTTTTGTTCACTGTGCTCTGACTCCCCTAATTGACTTTACCAGAAAAGCAAGACCGGAGAACTGGACTAACGAGATGGTGCTTCCTGGTTTATACATAATCAATGGTTTTTTCTTTGTGTGGAAGATCAGAGATATTCTCGCCTTTAAAGGACAAACAACGGTTTATCTTATCTTTAAGAAAGTTTGAGTTTTTTGGTGATGTGGACCAGGTTTGGTGTTACACTCACCAAAAAACCCATACTTTTTCCTCTAAGATAAGATAAACCGTTGTTTTGTCCCTTAAAGGCGAGAATTCCTCTGATCTTCACACCAAAGAAAAAAAACATGATTATGTAAAACCAGGAAGAACCATCACGTTTTAGTCAGTTCTCAGGTCCAGCTTTCTGTTAAGTCCAATGAGATCAAGGAGCAAGTTGGAACAAAACCTTGCCCATGAGCCCTTCTCTATTGGGCTTCCTTGAGTTAGCGCAGGGGTCGGCAACTCAAAAGTTCAAAAAGCCATATTAGACAAAAAAAAACTAAAAACAACATCTGTCTGGAGCCGCAAAAAACAAAAATAACAGCCTTGTAATAACAGGCTTTTATGAAGGTACCCACGGGCATCAAATGTTATGTAGCTAGATTACCTAATATCTAATGTCAAAGTAAGGCTACAAATGCATAAAAACATGTCATGATAATCAAATTTGTTTTCACTGCTGTCCTGGAGAGAATGACGCACCATGGACAACTCTGCTTTAACTTATACTTCCATTTTGTTGCTTTCATGAATTGTAGAGAATACAGTAAATAAATCTGATTTTTGGCTCCGAGTTTCACCTGCATCATCTGTCGTTCATATGATCACAGGCTTAAGTTGCTGGAGCGGAATAATTATCCTGGCCCTTTCTTTCAGGGTCTTTGCGGAGGATTTGAAGTCTGAAAATAGGTGCTCTGACTTTTAAGATGAATGAATCCTTCACGTAATCACCGTGAACGGTGTTTAGCGTGTTCATTGCTCTTCGTGTTGAAACAAAACTTCTCATTAGACGCAGACATTAAGCAGCCCTGTCCGCAGGTGACTGATATGGTTCATTCTTGTTTCTTTAGCTTTGGGATTCTGCCCACACGCCGTTTGTTTTTACAACGGCCGCCTGGCGCGAGCTGCGTCACCGGGATATGACGCACTACGTGACAGAAATGTTGAAAAAGTACTTATGCACAGCATTTTAAAAACGTTAAGAATGTAATCCCTCCTACAAAATCCACATTCAAACTTGAAATAATATATAGCCCTGCCACTCCATTTTCCAGACATTTTTGAAAAGGTCCCGGTGCCACTCGAGGAGCACTAAAGGGCCGCAGGTTGTCGCGACCCGAGTGTAGCGGGTTAGCATACAGGCTATGACAAAAGCATGTTGTTTAGTCCCTATCGTTTCCACATATTCCAGCATAAGCATCTGAAGAGGGTATTTGATTATTGTTTTTCTAATCCACAGAGATGATTTGTAGCTTGAGTCCCTGACTAAACCAGGAAGTACCATCACATTAGTCCTGTTCCTCAGGTCTCTCCTCTCCTTCTTAGGAGCACATGGACCGACTCCTGCTGGGAAACTCGGAGGAGCACGAGGGACCGGACTCCTGCTGGGACTCGGGAGGAGCACATGGACGCGACTCCTGCGGGACTCGGAGGAGCACAGTGACCGACTCCTGCTGGGACTTCGGAGGAGCAAGGGACCGGGAACCCTGCTGGTACTCGGAGGGCACAGGACCGACTCCTGCTGGGACCTCGGAGGAGCACAGGACGCGGACTCCTGCTGGGACTCGGAGGGCACAGGGACCGACTCCTGCTGGGAACTCGGAGGAGCACAGGGACCGGACTCCTGATGGGATCTCGGAGGAGCTCAGGGACCGGACTCCTCTGGGACTCGGAGGAGCACAGGGACCGTACTCCTGCTGGGACTCGGAGAGGCACAGGGTACGACCTCCTGCTGGGACTCGGAGGAGCACAGGACCGGACTCCTGCTGGGACTTCGGAGACACAGGGACCGGACTCCTGCTGGGACGCGGAGGAGCACATGGACCGGGACTGCCGCTGGGACACGGAAGGAAGCCAAAGGGACCGGACTCCTGCTGGACTCGAGGACACAGGGACCGGACTCCTGCAGGGACTCGAGGACACAGGGACCGGAACTGCCTGCTGGGACTCGAAGGAGCACAGGGACGCGGGACTCCTGCTGGACTCGGAGGAGCACAGGGACCGGGTCTCGCTGCTGGGACTCGGAGGAGCACAAGGACCGACTCCTGCTGGGACTCGGAGGGAGCACAGGGACCGGACTCCTGCTGGACTCGGAGGAAGCACAGGGACCGACTCCGGCTGGGACGCGAGAGCACAGGGACGACTCCTGCTGGGACTCGGAGAGCACAGGTACCGGGGACTCCTGCTGGGACTCGTGAGAGCACAGGGACCGGACTCCTGATGGGACACGGAGGAGCACAGGGACCGGACGCCTGCTGGGACTCGGAGGAGCACAGGGACCGACTCCTCGGGGACTCGGAGGAGCACAGGGACCGACTCCTGCTGGGACTCGGAGGAGCACAGGGGACCCGGACTGGTCCTGCTGGGACGCGGAGAGCACAGGGAATCGGACCTGCTGGGACTCGGAGGAGCAACAGGGACGGATCCGGCTTCTGGGACTCGGAGGAGCTCAGGGACCGACTCCTGCTGGGACTCGAGGAGCACAGGGACCGGACTCCAGCTGGGACTCGGAGGAGCACAGGGACCGGACTCCTGCTGGGACTCGGGGAGCACAGGGACCGGACTCCTGCTGGGACTCGGAGGAGCACAGGGACCGAACTCCTGCTGGGACTCGGAGGAGCACAGGGAACCGGACTCCTGCTGGAACTCGGAGAGCCACAGGGACCGGACTCCTGGCTGGGGACTCGGAGGAGCTCAGGGACGGACTCCTGCTGGGACTCTGGAGAGCCAGGGACCGGACTCCTGCTGGGCTCGAGGAGCACAGGGACGGACTCCTGCTGGGACTCGGAGGAGCACAGGGACCGGACCTGTTGTGGGACTCGGAGGAGCACAGGGACCGGACTCCTGCTGGTACTCGAGGAGCACAGGGACCGACTCCCCTGCGTGGAACTCGGAGGGAGCACAGGGACCGGAACACCTGCTGGGACTCAGGAGGAGCACAGGGACCGGACTCCTGCTTGGACCGGAGGAAGCACAGGGGACCGGACTCCTGCTGGGCTGCGGTGGGAGCACAGGAACCGGACTCCTGGCTGGACTCGGAGGAAGCACTGGGACCGGACTCCTGATGGGACTCGGAGGAGCACAGGGACCGGACTCCTGCTGGGACTCGGAGGAGCGCAGGGGACCGGACTCCTCTGGGATCGGAGGAGCACAGACCGGACTCCCTGCCTGGACCGGGAGGAGCACAGGGACTCGGACTCCTGCTGGGACTCGGAGAGCACAGGACCCGGACTCCTGCTGGGACTCGGAGGAGCTCAGACCGGACTCCTGCTGGAGAACTCGGAATCACAGGGACCGGACTCCTGCTGGGACTCGGAGGAGCACAGGGACAGGACTCCTGCGGGACTCGGAGAGCACAGGGACCGGACTCCTGCTGGACTCGGAGGAGCAAGGACCGGACTCCTGCTGGACGCGAGGAGCACAGGGACCGGACTCCTGCTGGACTCGTAGAGCACAGGGAACCGGACTCCTGCGGGGACTCGTGAGGAGCACAGGGACCGGACTCCTGCTGGGACTCGAGACACAGGGACCGGACTCCGGCTTGGACTTGGGAGGCACAGGTGAGGGGACTGAAAGATGAAGAGAACCGGACTCCTGTTTGGACTCTGAAGGAAGCACAGGGACCAGTCTCCTGCTGGGACTCTGAGGATCACTGGGACCGGAACGCCTGCTGGACTCTGATGAGCAAGGGACCGGACTCCTGCTGAGCCGAGGTCAGGACTAAACATGAGGATGCAGCTATCAGATTCATGCTGCAATTATCCATAACAGTCTTCTGAATAAATGTGAACAAGCTTCTTCTCTGTCAATGCCCAAATCCAGGTTGAAAACAGTTTATCTGTGCCACCAACGGAGGGAGTTTTATCTCCACTCTTTAAATGTACTGTATTATTTTATGATTTTAATACCCTGTGTGATGGTTTTTCTATCAAGTGTATGAACTGTGCTATTCATTAAACTTGTCATGCCTGGATCAGTGCATATGACTTACCTTTGTGGAAGATGCCTTTTATTTGGGGTTTTGTGTTTTTTGGGGGGGGGGGGGGGGGGGGGGGGGGGGGGGGGGGGGGGGGGGGGGGGGGGGGGGGGGGGGGGGGGGGGGGGGGGGGGGGTGGGGGGGGGGGGGGTTTTTGTTTGTGTGGTGTTGTTTTTTTGTTTGTTTTGTGGTGTGTGGGAGGCTCATCTGCGCTCTGGCTCAGCACCGCCCATCCTGCCGCTTCCTCAGAGGACCTCCAGCCACCTCCAGAGCCTCAGCCAGGGACACGTGCAATGATCCCTGCAACAACAGAGAGGCAGAGTGAGAAGTCCTGGCTCACCAAAACAATTTTATAAAAGACGTTTTAAAAACGCTCATTTTGCAGTAAGATCATCGGACAACATACAACATTATTGCTGTTCAATTCAATGTATTTTTGTATCGCCCTAAATCACAACAGTCGTTATCATCGGAGGACTTTACAAAAGCAGTTGAAATCGCCAAAAAGAATCATACTCAAGAAATGCAAGATTAAATAACACAAGAGCCATCGGTTCCATAAGGGCAGAGACCAATGTCCATAATTATGATAAATTCCATAATGTGTAATGTTGCGTTTAGACGAAGCAAGCAAGGCAATATTTATATAGCACATATTCATAAACAAGGCAATTCAAAGTGCTGACCAAAACTAGAAAGCATTAAAATCATAAATTATCACAGAACATTAAAAAGAAAAGATAGAAATATAAAATCCTCAGTTGTATCACAGTTTAATCAGACTGGACCTTTAACCTGGTTTTATACATTTCAAGAGAGGAGGCCTGTCGCACATCTGCAGAAGACTGTTCCGATTTTAAGCAGCATGAACTGAAAAGCCAGCCTCCCCATGTTTAATTCTACTCTGGGGCACAAACAGAGTCCCATCCCTTGTGCTTCCTCAAGTCCGGGCTGGTTCATATGGACTAACATGGTCACAATACCCAACCCACAAGCAGCGTTTTCCGTCGATTTTTATTCACGGCGGGTGGTAATGACGTTCGGCGGAAACAGTCCGAGGTGTTGAAGCTGCAAGTCGCCGCCGGTGTGCAAGCTGCTACACAATGGCCGACACTGGTCATCTTCTCTGGGCCCCTACCTAGCACGTAAGCCCAGTGGCAGAACATTCAGCAGACACTCGGCTTTCACCGCTGGCTGTCTGCTGGTGCCCTCGAAGTGGTGTTGTTTCATGTTTGACAATTGGAGTGCCTTTTGGGGAAAGCCCGGTCTCATCTCTCGGATGATATCCACCCAACGTTGGCGGGTACATCCCTTTTGGCTAATACAATACATACAATACAATTTGATTCTTGTAATAGCCCTAGTTACTAGCCTCAAACAACAGAAAACTGTCATCTCAGAGGGACTGAACAGAAACCATTGAAAATCACCAACACAGGGGCCAACAGAGAAGAGGACTTAACAAAACTAGTTAAACACACATGAAAAACACATGAATAATACAGTATAAAGCACACACAGAAGAAAATGTCCATACATGTTGTATAAATGCTAAAGTGTCCTGATCATCACCAATCCTTTTCTGTTGGACACTAACTGTCCAACAACGACCCTCCTGCATCGACAAGGAAAAACTCTTAAAAAACCCAGTGGGAAAAAGTGAGAAACCTTGAGGAGAACTAGGGAAACCCACAGGGAGGGAGACCCATATGAGAACAGGGATCCGCACCTCCGGACGGACAGACTAATGATCTAGGACCTAATAAGCTACAGAACGTTGGACCAGTGGGACGCTGAACGTGGACAGGTCCGGTGCAGGACTGAAGCACTCCCAGGCGGGTCGGGCGGGCAGTCCGCAGGAGGTGTAGATGGAAGAGGCCAGCTCATGGAGATCCCGTCATCGTACCATGAAACAGACAATGGGACAACGGTGAATAGCAATGAACAAACTACAGTCAAATCCTAAAATGCTAAACAGATAAAGTAGGAAGGAGGAGAGGATAGTGCTCAAGTTACCATACTTCTTCCAGCAAACTGACTCCCTATGCAGCTTGACTAACACTCTGAGGAGTTTAAACCTCCTCCCGAGTCTTACCTTTCCTAGCCGATAGTGCTAAACTAAAGAGGACTGTTTTTAAACCAAGCCATTGAATAAAGAAAAACATACAGCATAATATATAACATATATATACAACATAACACAACTACATTATTGAATACATATATAACATCAATATAAAACAATAATACAGCATTATATATATAAAATGATATACACTACATATTATATACTTACCTAATTATAAGACTAAATTAAAGTAAAGTGGATTTAAGCCCTGGCCTTCTGAATGTGGAGACCGTATCTGCTTCCTTAACAAATAAAGTCGGAAAGCTTAATTCCACAGTAAAAGGAGCTTGGTAGCTAAATGCTCTTCCACCCAACAGTGACCTTTGATACCAATAGGGACCACCAGAACGTCCTGGGCGTTTTGTGTGAGCGCAACGATCGACCTTGGTTGATACGACACTAACGTGTCTGTGGAGATAAGAGTGGAGCCAAGCCAATTTATGCTTTATATGTTAAGAGAAGGATTTAACTTTATTCTGGTACTCCACAGGGGAGACCAGTGGAGTGATTTTTAACACCGGAGTTATGGTGCTCCCTCCGTTGGTACCTGTTAGAGATCCTAGCTGCAGTATTCTGAACGAGCTGGAAGCTTTCAAAGAGTCTTTAGGGTCACGCTGCGCAGTAAAGGCGTTACGTAGTCGAAGACCTTGAGGTGACAAACACGTGAATGAGTTTTTCCGGCGTCTCTTTTAGGAGGAAAATTCCTAAATTTAGCGATGTTACGTAAGTGGAAGTTCGCCGTTTTAAGGTTGCGTGGCTTTATATAACCTTGAAGGAGAGTTCTGGTCAAAATGACTCCAAAGATTCCTCACAGTGATTACTGGGTATTCATACTGACTTTTACGAGAGTAACCATCTGGTTAGTGAGGGAAGTCACGCAGGCGCTTCGGACCGAGTAGGATCACTCTGTCTTCTCCGGTTTAGAAGTAGGAAGTTAGAGAGTATCCACATTTTAAGGTCATTACTGCAGGCACGGAGCTTTTCTAGCTGATCTGTCTGATAGCTTCATCGACAGATTAAGCTGTGTGTCACTGCATACAGTGGAAATTAATTCCATGCTTTTTAATAATGGTTCCAGTGGCAGCATGTAAGAGTGGAAAGAGAATCGGTCCGAGACCGAACCTCGGCCCACCGAATTCCCACTCCAGGATTAAGGCGACAGTCTGATTCACATTGCGAAGTGATATCGATCTGATAAAGAGGATTAAAACCACCAGGGCTGTTCCTCTAAGACCTATAGTACATACTAGCCTCTGCATAAATGCTGGGTCTAGGTGTGCAAATGCAGCACTAAGTCCATAGGACCAGCACTGACACTTGTCCAGTATCGGCAGCTAGTAATAAGGTCCTTGTGACTTTGATTAGTGCCGTTTCAGTGCTATGATGAGCTCTGAATCCAGATTGAAAGACTTCAAACATATTATTTGTCCTGCAGGTGGCAGCGAGCTGCTCAGGCTATAAGTTTTTCCAGGATTTTAGATATAAGAAGGGAGGTTTGAGATCGGTCTGTAGTTTGTAAGTATTTTCTGGGTCCAGGTGTTTAGTTTTCTTCAGAAGTGTTCGATTTCCAGCGGTTTTAAAAGCTTGTGGGACATAGCCACATGTGTATGGATGCGTTTATTGATATTTACGATAGGCTCAATTATCAAAGGGAAGTATTCTTTGAAGACCATGTCGGACTGCGTCTAACATGCAAGTTGAGGCTTTTGTGATGTGAACCACAGAGATTCACCTCGTGCTTGGCTCACAGCATGAATTATTAAAGCCCACGAGAGTCTAGTGGGAAGTCCCCCAAACGATTAAAATGGCCCCCGCTTCAACCTGTCCACCACTAACACAGGAGCAACCTCGCTCCAGCTTGTCACGGATGGATGTCATTATATATAAAGAATTGGGAAAGTCGACACTGCTCAGTGATCTTGAATTTTAGGCTCGATTGCGCTATGGCAGTTTTGTGAGTTTAGCGACGGTAACCAAAACAAAAATCTACTGGTTGTTTTATTCGCGTCTATTAAAGTTGAATTAGTATTGAGTTCGAGCCCCGCGAAGGGCCTTCTTGTAGTTTCGGAGACCTCTTTCCACTCCTGTGGCAGGCTCCCGAGTGGGAGTGGCGATATAGCCTCTCCAATTTTCTGACGTCCTGTTTTAAAGGTGTGGAGTTGAACACTGTACCAGGGCGACGATGATCAAATCTGAATGGTTTTCTGTTTTTAAAAGGACTGCTGCATTTAATGGCAGATTTTACAAGACCTCCATAGTGTTTGCCCACCGGTTTGGTCAATGACTGAGGGACGGGCAGCAGCTTGAACAGTTTCACCTGCAGCAGTATTCAACATAGGCTGTATTAGTTCTGTGCACCTTGTTATAGATTTATCATTTAAGGTTCTTTTCATTATGGTTTTATCCTGGCGGGACAGGAAAGTCCCCAAAGCGGATCAAACGTGGATCAAGAAATGGTCAGAGCAGCAACGACTTTGGACCTGGATGTCAACATTGGAGACATCAACAGCCGTAGGTCGGACAAGGTCCAAGGTGTGGTTATGAATGTGAGTAGGTTCCTCGACATTCTGAGTAAAACCAACACCATCTTGTACTGGCGCGGAAAGCTTTGTTAAGCTTGTCAGTGCTGTCGTCCCACGATGTATATTGAAGTCTCTCCAGCTATAACTATGTTTGCCCCATTCAAAACTAGGTTTGAAATGAAGTCAGAGAATTCCTGTTAGGGAAACTCGTGTAAGGACCAGGAGGTCGGTAAAAACTAATAATAGTACTGCTTTTTGTTTCTCCACCCAACAGGTGATTGTAAGTGTTAAGTATTTCAAACGAGTGAAAGCGTGTGGTTTTTGGGACTAAGAACCAATTTGGTGTGTGATATAATCGCAACACCACCATGCCGCGAACCCTGTAGCTCTGGCTTTCTTGGTAGTTAACATGCGTCGGAGGAGTGCACTCATTCATCTGGACGTAGTCGGCCTGTGGGAGCCAAGTCTCCGAGAGCGCAACACAAATCCAAGCCTTGTCTATAATAAGGTTCGTTTATGAGAAGCGATTTAGACGAGATTGAGCTGACGTTCATTAGAACCCTCATAATCCTGACAGCTTAACAAAGCTTTCAGCGCCGTACTAGATGGTGTTGGTTTTACTCGAGAAGTCGAGGAACCTACTCACATTCATAACCACACCATGGACCTGGTCCTGAACCTACGGCTGTGATTCTCCAATGTTGACAGCCCCAGCGTCAAAGCTCGTTGCCGTTCTGAAAGCCATTTCTTGATCACGAATTGTCTCGCTTTTGAGACTTTCCTGTCCCCGGCAAGATAAAACCTAATGAAAAGAACCTTAAATGATAAATCTAATCACAAGTTTCAAAGAACTAATACAGCCTATGTTATTACTGCTGCAGGTGAACCTTTTCACAGCACTGCAGGTCCCTCAGTCATCGACCAAACGGTGGGCAACTCTATGGATCTATAAAAGCTGCAATTAAATGCCAGCAGCTCTTAACAACAGAAAACCATTAGGATTAGATCATCGTCGCCCTGGTACAGGTGTTCAACGCCAGCACTTTAAAACAGGACTTCAGAAAATTGGAGAGGCTAATATCGCCACTCCCACTTCGGGAAGCCTGTCCACAAGGGAGTGGAAGAGTCTCCGAAACTACAAGAAGGCCCTTCGCACGGGCTCGAACTCAATACATTCAACTTTAATAGAAGCGAATAAAAACAACAGTAGATTTTGTGTTTGGTACCACGGGTCGCTAAACTCACAAACGGGCCATAGCGCAATCGAGGCCTAAAAAATTTCCAAGCTCACTGAGCAGTGTCGACTTTCCTTCCCCCCCACCTTCTTTTAAATAATAAAAATTACTCTCCATCCGTGACAAGCTGGAGGAGGTTGCTCCTGCTGTTAGTGGTGGACAGGTTGGAAGCGGCATACGTGACTTCCCACTTAGACTCTTCAGTGGGCCCTAATAAATTCATGCGTGAGCCAAGGCAGAGGTATCCTCTGAGGTCACATCCTCAAAAGCCTCAACTTGCATGTTAGACGCAGTCCCGACATGGCTCTTTCAAATGACAACCTTCCTTTGATATTGAGGCCTATCGAAATATAAAAAACGCCATCCATACAATATGGCTATGTCCCCAACAAGATTTTAAAACCCGGTAATCAAACCCCTTCTGAAGAAACAAGTCCAGGACCCAGAAATACTATACAAACTACAGAGACCGATCTCGTACCTCACTTTTATATCGAAAAATCTGGAAAAACTATAGCTGAGAGGTCAGCTCCGCTGCCACCTGCAGGAAAAATGATATGTGTTTGAAGTCTTTCAATCAGATTCAGTAGCTCCATCATAGCACTGAAACGGCTCTAGTCAAAGTCACAAATGACGTTTCTACTAGCTGCCGATAATGGAACCAATATGTCAGTGCTGGGTCCCTAACTGGACCGTAGTGCTGCATTTGACACAATAGACCAACAGCATCACTGCAGAGGCTAGAATGGGATATAGGTCTTAGAGGAACAGCCCTTGCTGGGTCTTAAATCCTATTAATCAGATCGATATCAACTTCCGTCAATGTGATTCAGGACTCGCGCCTTATCGGGAGTGAAGTTACGGTGTGCCCGCAGGGTTCGGTACTCCGGGGGGTCCGATTCTTTTTACTCCTACATGCTGCCACGGGATACTATATTAAAAAAGCATGGAATTATTTTCCACTGCTATGCAGATGACACACAGCTTTATCTGTCGATGAAAGCCTAATCAGACAGATCAGCTAGAAAAGCTCATGCCTGCATAAAGGACCTTAAAATATGGATGACTCTTAACTTTCCTACTTTCTCAACCCGGAGAAGACAGAAGTGATCCTACTGTCGGTCCGAAGCGCCTCGTGACTCCCTCACTAAACCAGATGGTTTTTACTCTCGATAATGTCAGTATAATACCCCAGTATACACTGGAGGAAATCCTTGAGTCATTTTTGACGCAAGAACTCTCCTTCAAGGCTTATATAAGCCAAGCAACAAAAAACGCGTACTTCCACTTACGTAACAGCTCGCTAAAATAGGAATTCCTTCCTAAAAGTGACGCGGAAAAACTCATGCCACGGCGTTTGGTCACCTTCAAGGCTCGACTACTGTATCGCTTTACTGGCAAGCGTGCCCTAAAGCACCTCTTTTGGAAAAGAGCTGTTTTTTTTTTGTACCCCAGCCTCGTTCAAATACAGCAGCTAGGATCTTAACAGGTACCAAAAGGAGGGAGTCACATAACTCCGGTGGGTTAAAAATCACTCCACTGGCGCCCTGTGGAGTACAGAATACAGTTTAAAATTCTACTCTTATACATATAAAGCCATAAATGGCTTGGCTCCTCCTATCTCCAAGACACTTTAGTGTCCGTATCAACCGACGGTCGAAGCGTTGTGGCGCTCACAATACGCCAGACGTCTGGTGGTCCCTAAGGTCTCTAAGGTCACTGTTGGTGGCAGAGCATTTAGCTACTCCACGCTCTTTAACTGTGGGATCCAGCTCCATTTATGGTAAGGAAGCAGATACGGTCTCCACATTCAAGGCCAGGCTTAAAGGACTTTACTTTAATTTAGCTATAATTTAGGTTAATATATAATATGTAGTGTATATATTATATATATATGCTGTATTATGTTATATATTATGTTATATATTATTCAATAAATGTATGTGTTATGTTGTATATTATGTTATATATTATGCTGTATGTTATTCTTTAGTTCAAAAGGCTAGGTTTAAAACAGTCCTCTTTAGTTTTTGCATATGGCTAGGAAGGTAAGGACTCGGAGAAGGTTAAACTCCTCAGAGTGTTAGTCAAGCTGCATAGGAGTCAGTTTGCTGGAGAAGTATGGTAACTTGACGCATCCTCTCCTCCTTCCTACTTTATCTGTTTAGCATTTTTAGGATTTCTGACTGTACGTTTGTTCATTGCTATTCACCCGTGTGTCCCATTGTCTGTTTCATGGGTACGATGACGGGATCGCTGAGCCCTGGCCTCTTCCAATCTACACCTGCGGACTGCCCCGCCCGACCCGCCTGGGAGTGCTTCGGTCCTGCACCGGACCCTGTCCACGTTCAGCGCCACTGGTCCACGTTCTGTAGCTAGCTTAGGTCCTAGATCATTAGTCTGTCCGTCCGGAGGAGCGGATCCCTTTCTCATATGGGTCTCCCTCCCTGTGGGTTTCCCTAGTTCTCCTCCAAGGTTTCTCACTTTTTCCCACTGGGTTTTTTAAGAGTTTTTCCTTGTCGATGCAGGAGGGTCTTGTTGGACAGTTTAGTGTCCAACAGAAAGGATTGGTGATGATCAGGACACTTTAGCATTCTACAACATGTATGGAACATTTTCTATTCTGTGTGTGCTTTATATTCTGTCATTCGTCGCATTGTTTAACTGTTGATTCTCTGACCTGTGGTGGGGATGGTGATTCTGAGATGACAATGGTTTTTGTTAATTGTCCACATCTGAGATGACTTTGTATGTTGTGACCTAGGGGCATATAGTGCTTTAGACTTCAAGCGGGAACACACACAGTTTCAATCTGAACTAGGTTCTGAGCTATAACTGAGCACCACAAAGGCACACAGCCACACATGCACACACAGTTTCAATCTGACTAGCCCTCTGAGTCTAGTAACTGAACAGGATGGGGGCCCGTCAGAAGGTTGTGTCAGAGCAGCTCTGTCACCCGGCGCCTACAGTTCTGCATCGTCATTTGAGCCGAGACAGAACAATTTAGAGCCAGGTCCCAAATCTTCGCCAAAAGGGATGTACCCGCCAACGTTGGGTGGGAATTATCATCCAGCGGATGAGACCGGGCTTTCTCCCAAAAGGCACTACAACCGTCACCTCCTAGACCAATTGTCAACAAGAACAACACCACTTCGAGGGCACCAGCCAGACAGCCAGCGGTTATGAAAGCCGAGTGTCCCTGCTGAAATGCTTCTGCTACTGCTAGTGCGAGTAGGGGCCTCAGAGGAAGAATGACAGTGTCGGCCATTGTGGCCTAGCCAGCTTTGCACACCGGCGGCGACTTGCAGCGTCAACACCTCGGACTGTTTCCTCCGCGAACGTCATTACCACCCCGTGAATAACAATTCGACGGAAAACCGCTTGTGGGTTGGGTATTAGTGACATGTAGTCCCATCATACCAGGCGCCCGGACGCTTGAAGGAGCACAGGGACTGGACCGCCTGTTTAGTGCCCATAGTCAGAACTAAACATGGGAGTCTGCTGGGTTCAGATTCATGCTGCTAAAATCTGGAACATTCTTCCTGAAGATGGGAGACATGCCTCCTCTCTGACAATGTTAAAAAACCAGGTTAAAGACAGTTCTGTTTAAGAACTTTAGGCATACAACTGAGGGATTTTATATTTCTATCTTTTCTGTTTAATGTTCTGTGATAATTTGATGATTTTAATGCTAGTTCCTTGTTTTGTTCACACTTTGAATTGCCTTGTGTATGAATGGTGCTATATATAATAAACTTGCCTGCTGTGCCTTCTGTTAAAACTCAACATAAACATTTATGGGACATTTAACAGATTTATGGACATTGGTCTCTGCCCCTTTGGACCGATGGCTCTGTTGTTATTAATCTTCTGTCATTTCTTGAGTTTAATCCTGTTTGGCGATTTCAACTGTTTTAGTAAAGTCATCCGGATAACGACTTTGTTATTTAGGGCGATACAAAAATCACATTGAATTGAAACTGAATAATGTGTATGTTTCCGGATGTTCTTACTGCAAAATGAGCGTAACATTAAAACGTCTTTTATAAAATTGTTTTTGGTGAGCCAGACTTCTCACGTCTGCCTCTCTGGTTGCAGGGATCACACGTGTCCCCTGGCGAGGCCTGGAGGTGCGTGTAGGTCCCTCTGCAGGAGAGAGGAGGTGTTGGGCGGTGCTGAGCCAGAGCGCAGAGGAGCCTCCAGGAGGCTCTCCACAAAGGTAAGTCATATGCACTGAACCAGCATGGAAAGTTTAATGTATAGCACCAGTTCATACACATGATAGAAACCATCACACAGGGTATTAAAATTGGTCTTCACCCTGTGTAAACTCACGGTCCATGGTCATTTCCTACATGTACGTCTGGTCTTACCATGTGTAAACTCTGGTCCATGATCATTTCCATGTACGTCTGGTCTACCATGTACGTCCCTACATGTACGTCTTACCATGTGTATTACCATGGACATTTCCTACATGTTACGTCTGGGTCTTTATGTGTAGAACTCTGGACCATGATCCTTTCCTACATGTACGTCTGGTCTTACCATGTTTAAACTCTGGTCCATGGTCACTCCTTACAAGTTACTTAACTCTGGTCCATGATCATTTCCTACATGTACGTCTGGTCTTACCATGTGTAAACTCTGGTCCATGGTCATTTCCTACATGTACGTCACGTCTGGGTCTTACCATGTGTACCATGTGTAAACTCTGGTCCATGGTCATTTCCTACATGTACGTCTGGTCTTACCATGTGTAAACTCTGGTCCATGGTCATTTTCTACATGTACGTCTGGTCTTACCATGTGTAAACTCTGGTCCATGATCATTTCCTACATGTACGTCTGGGTCTTACCATGTGTAAACTCTGGTCCATGGTCATTTCCTACATGTACGTCTGGTCTTACCATGTGTAAACTCTGGTCCATGGTCATTTTCTACATGTACGTCTGGTCTTACCATGTGTAAACTCTGGTCCATGATCATTTCCTACATGTACGTCTGGGTCTTACCATGTGTAAACTCTGGTCCATGGTCATTTCCTACATGTACGTCTGGTCTTACCATGTGTAAACTCTGGTCCATGGTCATTTCCTACATGTACGTCTGGGTCTTACCATGTGTAAACTCTGGTCCATGGTCATTTTCTACATGTACGTCTGGTCTTACCATGTGTAAACTCTGGTCCATGGTCATTTCCTACATGTACGTCTGGTCTTACCATGTGTAAACTCTGGTCCATGGTCATTTCCTACATGTACGTCTGGGTCTTACCATGTGTAAACTCTGGTCCATGGTCATTTTCTACATGTACGTCTGGTCTTACCATGTGTAAACTCTGGTCCATGGTCATTTTCTACATGGACGTCTGGTCTTACCATGTGTAAACTCTGGTCCATGGTCATTTTCTACATGTACGTCTGGTCTTACCATGTGTAAACTCTGGTCCATGGTCATTTTCTACATGGACGTCTGGTCTTACCATGTGTAAACTCTGGTCCATGGTCATTTCCTACATGTACGTCTGGGTCTTACCATGTGTAAACTCTGGTCCATGGTCATTTTCTACATGTACGTCTGGTCTTACCATGTGTAAACTCTGGTCCATGATCATTTCCTACATGTACGTCTGGTCTTACCATGTGTAAACTCTGGTCCATGGTCATTTCCTACATGTACGTCTGGTCTTACCATGTGTAAACTCTGGTCCATGGTCATTTTCTACATGGACGTCTGGTCTTACCATGTGTAAACTCTGGTCCATGGTCATTTCCTACATGTACGTCTGGTCTTACCATGTGTAAACTCTGGTCCATGGTCATTTCCTACATGTACGTCTGGGTCTTACCATGTGTAAACTCTGGTCCATGATCATTTCCTACATGTACGTCTGGTCTTACCATGTGTAAACTCTGGTCCATGGTCATTTCCTACATGTACGTCTGGTCTTACCATGTGTAAACTCTGGTCCATGATCATTTCCTACATGTACGTCTGGTCTTACCATGTGTAAACTCTGGTCCATGGTCATTTCCTACATGTACGTCTGGGTCTTACCATGTGTAAACTCTGGACCATGGAGAATGCGATAGTAAAATAATCTGTTCTGGTTCAATCCAAATATCAAGAAACTGAAGCCGGAGCAAGAGGAATGTTTAGTAAATGTCATTGAAGCAAAGATAATGTGGTTCTACTCCCCACGGGCTCTGTTAGCGGCAAAGGAGATGGCTAAGATAAGATAAGATAAGATAAGATAAGATAAGATAAGATAAGATAAGATAAGATTTGCTTTATTTATCTCACAGAGGAGAAATGTACATGTCACATTTGGCATGGATAGAGACACTCAGATTGTGCAAAAGGAGGAAATCTGCAAACATGTTACATGCAGGATATATGTACAATAAAGTGACAATAATTATGTGCAACAAAAGTGACAAGTGTCAAGTAAAGCTAGGCTACATGCTAAAGCTAGGCTAAATGCTAACAACTCACTCGGGCTCATTACATACAGTAAGTCACAGTTAACTCAGATCCAACCGTTTCAATCTGCAAACGGAGTTAACCCCTCCCACCTGTTAACGCAGTCCAAATGAAATGAGTACTGTGGTGTGGTAAGTCCAGGCTACAACAATTAAAACAGCTTTACCAAATAGTTAAACGTTTTTCTACCTAAGAAGAAATAACTTCAATATTCAAGGATTAGCACAGCGCAAGATCCCTCACACATGATCCCAGAAGGAGGCGCTAAATGTACTTTATAAGAACTTGTAACAATATTGTGTTTGACCCGATACATGGCAACATCAAAAATACAAGCAAATACAAGTTTTATGTCGTTTTGGGACATTTTGTGATGTTTCATTTGGTCCAAGGTCCTTGAACAGAAAATACTACAACACTAACCTACAGACAAGGTTTTAGCCAGAAGAAAAAAGTTTTGAAATCGTTTTGTTTTATAAAAGAGACTATATTGGTCTCAGTCCTCAGTACATGGGTCCAGACAAAGTCACGGGTCTGCAGCCAAAAGACGGCTCCTACAAGTGGGTGGGATCATCAGAGGGTGGGATCATCAGAGGGATCATCAGAGGGAGGGTGGGATCATCAGAGGGTGGGATCATCAGAGGGTGGGTGGGAACATCAGAGGGATCATCAGAGGGTGGGTGGGAACATCAGAGGGATCATCAGAGGGTGGGTGGGATCATCAGAGGGATCATCAGAGGGTGGGTGGGATCATCAGAGGGATCATCAGAGGGAGGGTGGGATCATCAGAGGGTGGGTGGGAACATCAGAGGGATCATCAGAGGGTGGGTGGGAACATCAGAGGGATCATCAGAGGGTGGGTGGGAACATCAGAGGGATCATCAGAGGGTGGGTGGGATCATCAGAGGGATCATCAGAGGGAGGGTGGGATCATCAAAGAGTGGGTGGGATCATCAGAGGGTGGGTGGGGTCATCAGAAGGGTCATCCGAGGGTGGGTGGGGTCATCAGAGGGTGGGTGGGGTCATCAGAGGGTGGATGGGATCATCAAAGAGTGGGTGGGGTCATCAGAAGGGTCATCCGAGGGTGGGTGGGGTCATCAGAAGGGTCATCCGAGGGTGGGTGGGGTCATCAGAGGGAGGGTGGGATCATCAGAGGGTGGGTGGGGTCATCAGAGGGTGGGTGGGGTCATCAGAGGGTGGGTGGGGTCATCAGAGGGTAGGTGGGATCATCAGAGGGTGGGTGGGATCATCAGAGGGTGGGTGGGATCATCAGAGGGTGGGTGGGGTCATCAGAGGGTGGGTGGGGTCATCAGAGGGAGGGTGGGATCATCAGAGGGTGGGTGGGGTCATCAGAGGGTGGATGGGATCATCAAAGAGTGGGTGGGGTCATCAGAGGGTAGGTGGGGTCATCAGAGGGTGGGTGGGATCATCAGAGGGTGGGTGGGAACATCAGAGTGTAGGTGGGATCATCAGAGGGTGGGTGGGAACATCAGAGGGTGGGTGGGGTCATCAGAGGGTAGGTGGGATCATCAGAGGGTGGGTGGGAACATCAGAGGGTGGGTGGGATCATCAGAGGGTGGGTGGGGTCATCAGAGGGTAGGTGGGATCATCAGAGGGTGGGTGGGGTCATCAGAGGGTGGGTGGGGTCATCAGAGGGTGGGTGGGATCATCAGAGGGTGGGTGGGGTCATCAGAGGGTAGGTGGGATCATCAGAGGGTGGGTGGGGTCATCAGAGGGTGGGTGGGGTCATCAGAGGGTGGGTGGGAACATCAGAGGGTGGGTGGGGTCATCAGAGGGTGGGTGGGATCATCAGAGGGTGGGTGGGGTCATCAGAGGGTGGGTGGGGTCATCAGAGGGTGGGTGGGATCATCAGAGGGTGGGTGGGGTCATCAGAGGGTAGGTGGGATCATCAGAGGGTGGGTGGGATCATCAGAGGGTGGGTGGGAACATCAGAGGGTGGGTGGGGTCATCAGAGGGTAGGTGGGATCATCAGAGGGTGGGTGGGGTCATCAGAGGGAGGGTGGGATCATCAGAGGGTGGGTGGGGTCATCAGAGGGTGGGTGGGATCATCAGAGGGTGGGTGGGGTCATCAGAGGGTGGGTGGGAACATCAGAGGGTGGGTGGGATCATCAGAGGGTGGGTGGGGGTCATCAGAGGGTGGGTGGGGTCATCAGAGGGTGGGTGGGGTCATCAGAGGGTGGGTGGGAACATCAGAGGGTGGGTGGGAACATCAGAGGGTGGGTGGGAACATCAGAGGGTGGGTGGGGTCATCAGAGGGTGGGTGGGATCATCAGAGGGTGGGTGGGGTCATCAGAGGGTAGGTGGGATCATCAGAGGGTGGGTGGGAACATCAGAGGGTGGGTGGGATCATCAGAGGGTGGGTGGGGTCATCAGAGGGTGGGTGGGGTCATCAGAGGGTGGGTGGGATCATCAGAGGGTGGGTGGGGTCATCAGAGGGTAGGTGGGATCATCAGAGGGAGGGTGGGGTCATCAGAGGGTGGGTGGGGTCATCAGAGGGTGGGTGGGATCATCAGAGGGTGGGTGGGGTCATCAGAGGGTAGGTGGGATCATCAGAGGGTGGGTGGGGTCATCAGAGGGTGGGTGGGGTCATCAGAGGGTGGGTGGGATCATCAGAGGGTGGGTGGGGTCATCAGAGGGTAGGTGGGATCATCAGAGGGAGGGTGGGATCATCAGAGGGTGGGTGGGAACATCAGAGGGATCATCAGAGGGTGGGTGGGAACATCAGAGGGATCATCAGAGGGTGGGTGGGATCATCAGAGGGTGGGTGGGATCATCAGAGGGTGGGATCATCAGAGGGAGGGTGGGATCATCAAAGAGTGGGTGGGATCATCAGAGGGTGGGTGGGATCATCAGAGGGTGGATGGGATCATCAGAGGGTGGGTGGGAACATCAGAGGGATCATCAGAGGGTAGGTATGATCATCAGAGGGTGGGTGGGATCATCAGAGGGTGGGATCATCAGAGGGAGGGTGGGATCATCAAAGAGTGGGTGGGATCATCAGAAGGGTCATCCGAGGGTGGGTGGGGTCATCAGAGGGAGGGTGGGATCATCAGAGGGTGGGTGGGATCATCAGAGGGGGGGTGGGGTCATCAGAGGGTGGGTGGGGTCATCAGAGGGTGGGTGGGGTCATCAGAGGGTGGGTGGGGTCATCAGAGGGTAGGTGGGATCATCAGAGGGTGGGTGGGGTCATCAGAGGGTGGGTGGGGTCATCAGAGGGTGGGTGGGATCATCAGAGGGTGGGTGGGGTCATCAGAGGGTAGGTGGGATCATCAGAGGGTGGGTGGGGTCATCAGAGGGTGGGTGGGGTCATCAGAGGGTGGGTGGGAACATCAGAGGGTGGGTGGGGTCATCAGAGGGTGGGTGGGATCATCAGAGGGTGGGTGGGATCATCAGAGGGTGGGTGGGGTCATCAGAGGGTGGGTGGGGTCATCAGAGGGTGGGTGGGAACATCAGAGGGTGGGTGGGGTCATCAAAGAGTGGGTGGGATCATCAGAAGGGTCATCCGAGGGTGGGTGGGGTCATCAGAGGGAGGGTGGGATCATCAGAGGGTGGGTGGGGTCATCAGAGGGTGGGTGGGATCATCAGAGGGGGGGTGGGGTCATCAGAGGGTGGGTGGGATCATCAGAGGGTGGGTGGGGTCATCAGAGGGTAGGTGGGATCATCAGAGGGTGGGTGGGGTCATCAGAGGGTGGGTGGGGTCATCAGAGGGTGGGTGGGAACATCAGAGGGTGGGTGGGGTCATCAGAGGGTGGGTGGGATCATCAGAGGGTGGGTGGGATCATCAGAGGGTGGGTGGGGTCATCAGAGGGTGGGTGGGGTCATCAGAGGGTGGGTGGGAACATCAGAGGGTGGGTGGGATCATCAGAGGGTGGGTGGGAACATCAGAGGGTGGGTGGGATCATCAGAGGGGGGGTGGGATCATCAGAAGGGTCATCAGAGGGTGGGTGGGAACATCAGAGGGTGGATGGGAACATCAGAGGGTGGGTGGGGTCATCAAAGAGTGGGTGGGATCATCAGAAGGGTCATCCGAGGGTGGGTGGGGTCATCAGAGGGAGGGTGGGATCATCAGAGGGTGGGTGGGGTCATCAGAGGGTGGGTGGGATCATCAGAGGGGGGGTGGGATCATCAGAGGGTGGGTGGGGTCATCAGAGGGTGGGTGGGATCATCAGAGGGGGGGTGGGGTCATCAGAGGGTGGGGTGGGGTCATCAGAGGGTGGGTGGGGTCATCAGAGGGTGGGTGGGGTCATCAGAGGGTAGGTGGGATCATCAGAGGGTGGGTGGGGTCATCAGAGGGTGGGTGGGGTCATCAGAGGGTGGGTGGGATCATCAGAGGGGGGGTGGGGTCATCAGAGGGTAGGTGGGATCATCAGAGGGTGGGTGGGGTCATCAGAGGGTGGGTGGGGTCATCAGAGGGTGGGTGGGAACATCAGAGGGTGGGTGGGGTCATCAGAGGGTGGGTGGGATCATCAGAGGGTGGGTGGGATCATCAGAGGGTGGGTGGGGTCATCAGAGGGTGGGTGGGGTCATCAGAGGGTGGGTGGGAACATCAGAGGGTGGGTGGGGTCATCAAAGAGTGGGTGGGATCATCAGAAGGGTCATCAGAGGGTGGGTGGGGTCATCAGAGGGAGGGTGGGATCATCAGAGGGTGGGTGGGATCATCAGAGGGTGGGTGGGATCATCAGAGGGTGGGTGGGAACATCAGAGGGTGGGTGGGGTCATCAGAGGGTGGGTGGGGTCATCAGAGGGTGGGTGGGATCATCAGAGGGTAGGTGGGATCATCAGAGGGTGGGTGGGAACATCAGAGGGTGGGTGGGATCATCAGAGGGTGGGTGGGGTCATCAGAGGGTAGGTGGGATCATCAGAGGGTGGGTGGGGTCATCAGAGGGTGGGTGGGGTCATCAGAGGGTGGGTGGGATCATCAGAGGGTGGGTGGGATCATCAGAGGGTGGGTGGGAACATCAGAGGGTGGGTGGGGTCATCAGAGGGTGGGTGGGGTCATCAGAGGGTGGGTGGGATCATCAGAGGGTGGGTGGGGTCATCAGAGGGTGGGTGGGGTCATCAGAGGGTGGGTGGGATCATCAGAGGGTGGGTGGGGTCATTCTCCGCAGCAGCTGTTTGAGAGTAAACAGATTTGGCTGCTGGCTGTTTTGTTTTCGGACATTTTAATAAAACATATCCCCATTTTGTGGCAGGATCATAAGAATGAAAAAAAAAATCTCATTTTGAATTTCATAAAGTGAGAATGACAAACATGGCTGGAAGGGGCTGTTTAACTCTGAAAACATCACAGACTGTTTCAGGTCAAAATGCTTCACAAGCGTCTCTACAGTTCACTGCAGCTCCTTTTGTCGCAGGATTTCAACCATAATAAAAAGGGGAAGGCGTTGTGCGGGTCAAATGCCACTGTGCCAATGATTCCTTTACACTTAGAGCAGGGGTGTCCAAACTTTTCAGTAAGGATTCATCAGACTTGACCTGGGGCCGAAAACCTGGGTTTAAAAACTGGATTGACTGGATTCTGGAATTTAAAATGGATTATAATGCATTGATTTAATATAGTGATTTTTTGGACACTCAAAGACACTTCACATTTTATTATTCTGGGATCTGGCACTTCCTGTATCCGGTGAGCGTGTTTCTTGACTACTATCACTCTGCTCTCTGTTTGCACTAACAAACACATTACAAATCCACGTATTGTACACCAAGCTAACTGTGTAAGCACTCCGAGTCAGCTGTACTGCAGCTGAGGTTTAGGTAGCGGTTGTTTGTCTGGTCTCGGAGTCTGTTGTGCGGGCCCGGATCCGTACTAGCTTAGCCTAGCCTAGCCACTAACTCGCTACTCCTATGGCGGCTGCTGTCTCTCCCTCAATCCTTTACTGCTCGAGTTGCCATATGGCGAGTCTAAACCCTGGATCCTTCTCTGAGGGTAGTGATAGATGTGTGAAGTGTAGTGTAGTCGTAGCTCTGGAATCCAGGGTCAGTGAGTTAGAGTGAGTAGTGAGTAGCGAGCCTAGCCTCCCAGCCCGTCCTCCGCAGCTGGGACAAGACCAGGATAGTGATGGCTTTGTGACTGTTCGGAGAGGGCGACGTGTTGTTGGTAGTTTCCCCATTGGGCCTCCTCCTGTTAGCATTTACAATCGCTGGGACGCTCTGGGCGGGGAAGAAGGCCCCACTGAGAGAGCCGCTGAGAGAGCTGCTGAGAGAGCCGCTGAGAGAGCCGCTGAGAGAGCTGCTGAGAGAGCCGATGGAGTCGCTGATGCGCTGGTAATTGGCTCCTCTATTGTTAGAGGTGTTAAGATCCCAGGAGCCACTGTTCGGTGCTTCCCTGGGGCCAGGCTTGGTGATATTGAAGGGAATCTGAGGCTCATGATGACCCACAAGCAGCGTTTCCGTCAAATTGTTATTCACGCGGGTGGTAATGACGTTCGGCGGAAACAGTCCGAGGTGTTGAAGCTGCAAGTCGCCGCGGTGTGCAAGCTGGCTAGCACAATGGCCGACACTGTCATCTTCTCTGGGCCCCTACCTAGCACTAGCAGTGCAGAAGCATTCAGCAGACACTCGGCTTTCAACCGCTGGCTGTCTGGCTGGTGCCCTCGAAGTGGTGTTGTTCATGTTGACAATTGGAGTGCCTTTTAGGGAAAGCCCGGTCTCATCCGCTCGGATGATATCCACCCAACGTTGGCGGGTACATCCCTTTTGGCTAAGAATTTGGCCCTGGCTCTAAACTGTTCTGCTCGGCTCAAATGACGATGCAGAACTGAGGCCCGGGTGCAGAGCTGCTCTGCCACAACCTCTGAGCCCCCATCTGTTCAGTTACTAGCCTCAGAAGCTAGTCAGATTGAAACTGTGTGTGCATGTGTGTGTGTGCCTGTGTTTGCTCAGTTACTAGCCTCAGAACCTAGTCAGATTGAAACTGTGTGTGTTCCCCGCTTGAAGTCTAAAGCACTATATGCGAGGAAATCTGACCTAGGTGTCAGACACAGTAACTTAATAAAAGTTCAGACAGACAGAAATAGTTCTAGCGGTAGGGTTGTTAAATGTGGTTTAATGAACGTCAGATCAATCTCGTCTAAATCGCTTCTCATAAACGAACTTATTATAGACAAGGGCTTGGATTTGTTTGCGCTCTCGGAGACTTGGCTCCAACAGGACGACTACGTTAGATTGAATGAGTGCACTCCTCCGACGCATGTTAACTACCAGAAAGCCAGAGCTACAGGTCGCGGCGGTGGTGTTGCGATTATATCACAAACCAACTTGGTTCTTAGTCCCAAAACCAACAACGCTTTTCACTCGTTTGAAAACTTAACGCTTTCAATCACCTGTCCTGGGTGGAGAAAACAAAAAGCGGTGCTATTTATAGTTTTATACCGACCTCCTGGTCCTTACAGCGAGTTCCTAACAGAATTCTCTGACTTCATTTCAAACCTAGTTTTGGAATGGGAAAACATAGTTATAGCTGGAGACTTCAATATACATGTGGACGACAGCATTGACAGCTTAAACAAAGCTTTCAGCGCCGTACTAGATGGTGTTGGTTTTACTCAGAATGTCGAGGAACCTACTCACATTCATAACCACACCTTGGACCTTGTCCTGACCTACGGCTGTGATGTCTCCAATGTTGACATCCAGCGTCAAAGCTCGTTGCTGTCTGACCATTTCTTGATCACGTTTGATCTCGATTTGGAGGACTTTCCTGTCCCGCAAGATAAAACCATAATGAAAAGAACCTTAAATGATAAATCTATCACAAGGTTCAAAGAACTAATACAGCCTTGTTGAATACTGCTGCAGGTGAACCTGTTCACAGCAGCTGCAGTCCCTCAGTCATTGACCAAACGGTGGACAACACTATGGAGTCTTTAAAATCTGCATTAAATGCAGCAGCTCCTTTAAAACAGAAAACTATTAGGATTAGATCATCGTCGCCCTGGTACAGTGTTCAACTCCACACTTTAAAACAGGACGTCAGAAAATTGGAGAGGCTATATCGCCACTCCCACTCGGAGCCTGTCCACAGGGAGTGGAAAGCAGGTCTCCGAAACTATAAGAATGCCCTTCGCAGGGCTCGAACTCAATACTATTCAACTTTAATAGAAGCCAATTAAAATAACAGTAGATTTTTGTTTAGCACCGTCGCTAAACTCACAAACTGCCATAGCGCAATCGAGCCTAAAATTCCAAGCTCACTGAGCAGTGTCGACTTTCTCCACTTCTTTAATAATAAAATGACATCCATCCGTGACAAGCTGGAGGAGGTTGCTCCTGCTGTTAGTGGTGGACAGGTTGAAGCGGCATACGTGACTTCCCACTTAGACTCTTCAGTGGGCCTCGATAAATTCATGGCTGTGAGCCAAGCAGAGGTGATCTCTGTGGTCACATCCTCAAAAGCCTCAACTTGCATGTTAGACGCAGTCCCGACATGGCTCTTCAAAGACATACTTCCTTTGATAATTGAGCCTATCGTAAATATAATAAACGCATCCATACAATGTGGCTATGTCCCACAAGCTTTTAAAACCGCGGTAATCAAACCCCTTCTGAAGAAAACAAACCTGGACCCAGAAATACTTACAAACAACAGACCGATCTCAAACCTCACTTTTATATCTAAAATCCTGGAAAAACTTATAGCTGAGCAGCTTCGCTGCCACCTGCAGGAAAATAATATGTTTGAAGTCTTTCAATCAGGATTCAGAGCTCATCATAGACTGAAACGGCACTAGTCAAAGTCATAAATGACTTACTACTAGCTGCTGATAATGGACAAGTGTCAGTGCTGGTCCTACTGGACCTTAGTGCTGCATTTGACACAATAGACCACAGCATTCTACTGCAGAGGCTAGAATGTGATATAGGTCTTAGAGGAACAGCCCTTGGCTGGTTTAAATCCTATTTATCAGATCGATATCACTTCGTCAATGTGAATCAGGACTCGTCGCCTTATTCTGGAGTAGAATTCGGTGTGCCGCAGGGTTTGGTACTTGGACCGATTCTTTTTACTCTCTACATGCTGCCACTGGGAAACATTATTAAAAAGCATGGAATTAATTTCCACTGCTATGCAGATGACACACAGCTTTATCTGTCGATGAAGCCAAATCAGACAGATCAGCTAGAAAAGCTCAGTGCCTGCATAAAGGACCTTAAAATGTGGATGACTCTTAACTTCCTACTTCTCAACCCGGAGAAGACAGAAGTGATCCTACTCGGTCCGAAGCGCCTGCGTGACTCCCTCACTAACCAGATAATTACTCTGATAATGTCAGTATTATACCCAGTAACACTGTGAGGAATCTTGGAGTCATTTTTGACCAAGAGCTCTCCTTCAAGGCATATATAAGCCAAGCAACTAAAACGGCGTACTTCCACTTACGGAACATCGCTAAAATTAGGAATTTCCTTCCTAAAAGTGACGCGGAAAAACTCATTCACGCGTTTGTCACCTCAAGGCTCGACTACTGTAACGCTTTACTGGCAGCGTGCCCTAAAGCCTCTTTGAAGAGCTTCCAGCTCGTTCAGAATACAGCAGCTAGGATCTTAACAGGTACCAAAAGGAGGGAGCACATAAGTCCGGTGTTAAAATCACTCCACTGGCTCCTGTGGAGTACAGAATAAAGTTTAAAATCCTTCTCTTAACATATAAAGCCATAAATGGCTTGGCTCCTTCTTATCTCCAAGACACGTTAGTGTCGTATCAACCAGGTCGAGCGTTGCGCTCACAAAACGCCAGACGTCTGGTGGTCCCTAAGGTCTCAAAAATCACTGTTGGTGGCAGAGCATTTAGCTCCAAGCTCCTTTACTGTGGAATCAGCTTCCCATTTATGTTAAGGAAGCAGATACTGTCTCCACATTCAAGGCCAGGCTTAAAGCACTTTACTTTAATTTAGCATATAATTAGGTAATATATAATATATGGTGTATATATTATATATGTATGCTGTATTATGTTATATATTATGTTATATATCATACAATAATGTATTGTGTTATGTTGTATATTATGTTATATATTATGCTGTATGTTATGTTGTGTATTATATATGATATATATGGTATGTATGGTATATATGATGTATATGATATATAATATATAATTAGGTTTGCTTGGATCGGTTTGCACACCTGGTGTGCAATCCATGAATCTCTTTATTCAAGGCTAGGTTTAAAACAGTCCTCTTTAGTTTAGCATATGGCTAGGAAGGTAAGACTCTGGGAAGGCTAAGATAAGATAAGATAAGATTGGTTTATTTATCTCACAGAGGAGAAATGTACATGTCACATTTGGCATGGATAGAGACACTCAGATTGTGCAAAGGGGGGAAATGTGCAAACATGTTACATGCAGGATATATGTACAATAAAGTGACAATAATTGTGTACAACAAAAGTGACAAGTGTCAATTGGAAACAGTGTCAATAGTAGTGCAGGTTTTCACACAGTGATCATTTAAAGTGACTTATTGTACAGTCTGACAGCGGTGGGGATAAAGGCCCTGCGGTAGCGCTCCTTCCTACACTGAGGGTGTCTCAGTCTTCCACTGAAGGAGCTCCTCAGCTCCTCTACAGTCCTGTGCAGTGGGAGGTGTTGTTCATGATGGAGGTGGCTTTGGCTAGCACCTCCTGTCCCTCACCTCCTCCACAGAGTCCAGGGGCCTCCTGTCCCTCACCTCCTCCACAGAGTCCAGGGAGCAGCCCAGAGTGGAGCTGGCCCTCCTGACCTAAACTCCTCAGAGTGTCAGTCAAGCTGCATAGGGAGTCAGTTTGCTGGGAGAAGTATGGTAACTTGAGCACTATCCTCTCCTCCTTCCTACTTTATCTACTTTATCTGTTTAGCACTTTTAGGATTCTGACTGTAGTTTGTTCATTGCTATTCACCCGTTGTCCCATTGTCTGTTTCATGGTACGATGAAGGGATCTCTGAGCCTGGCCTCTTCCATCTACACCTGCGGACTGCCCCGCCCGACCCGCCTGGGAGTGCTTCAGTCCTGCACCGGACCTGTCCACGTTCAGCGTCCACTGGTCCACGTCCTGTAGCTAGCTTAGGTCCTGGATCATTAGCCTGTCCGTCCGGAGGAGCGGATCCCTTTCTCATATGGGTCTCCCTCCCTGTGGGTTTCCCTAGTTCTCCCCAAGGTTTCTCACTTTTTCCCACTGGGTTTTTTTAAGAGTTGTTCCTTGTGGATGCAGGAGGGTCTTGTTGGACAGTTAGTGTCCAACAGAAAGGATTGGTGATGATCAGGACACTTTAGCATTCTACAACATGTATGGACATTTTCTTCTGTGTGTGCTTTATATTCTTCATGTGTTTTAACTGTTGATTCTCTGACCTGTGTTGGTGATTTCAATGGTTTTGTTAAGTCCTCTGAGATGACTTCTGTTGTGACCTAGGGCTATACAAGAATAAATTGTATTGTATTGTATTATTCTCTCCAAACACGGTGGTGATAAACTACTGTAGCCACAGCTGCCCTGGGGCACACTGACAGAAGCGAGGCAACCAGTCTGTGCCATCGGCCCTTCCCACCACCACCAACCACTCACACACACACCAGACTCATTCTAGGCAATGGGGGTGAAGTGTCTTGCCTAAGGACACAACCACAGTTTGGCACTTTACAGCCGCCCCACTGTGGCACCTGCTGTTCCCAGAGGTTAAGTGTCTTGCCCAAGGACACAACGACTGCAGACATCAGCAGGAGTCGATGGAGAAAGTCTTGTGGTGGACTCAAACCCACAACCTTCTGTCTCAAAGCCCAATGCTCTACAACTGAGCCACTGTCGCCCTGATTATTATACATCCTTCTGATTCCCAGCTGCATTTTATTTGCAACAATGTGACACAATCATAAACAAATGTCAGTAAATAACAACAAAGTAAACGGCTGGAGTCCAAAGGGTCTGAGATAAACAACAAGGTACAGCCCGACTGTGTGGGTGGAGCTGGAGTTGGTTGGATGACACTGTCAAAGCACCTGTTCTAAGCAATCACACTATCATGAGGTTCATAATGGAGGGTTTGTAGCGCACACTTTTTGCCTGAATATAAAATAATATTCCGTCTTGTCTCAGTTTTACTCAAACATGGAAAGTACTGGATCCTTTAACTGTTTATTATTGATAACTGTCTATAACATGTTTTAAATCATCGAACATAAAAACTGCTCTTTCATCAGAACGATTTAAGATTTAAGATTTACTTTAGACGCATTTTTACTCTCTGGTTTTTAACACCTGTTTTTATTTTTTATTTTTAAATCAGATAATTAGTATATTATTGTTTTTATCACATTGTTATTGTTTTATTATTATTATATTTGTATTGTTTTGTATTTGTATCTTTGTGCAGCACTTTGGAAACCTGTTCTTTAAAATGTGCTATATAAATAAAGTGGATTGGATTGATAAGTCATTAAAAAACTACTTTCCTTCAAAGGCCCATGATGCATCAGTGCAGAGGTGTGCTCTGGACCAGGACAAAATGGAGTCTGACGATGTTGGAGCTTTTACAGATCTATATCAGACCCACACAGAGTCAGCTTCGGCAACTTCACACCTGAGCACTTTACCGTCTGCAGACTCCTCTGAGTCAGACTGGACTGTCTTATGTCTTTAGTCCAGTCAAGTGAATATACAACTTTATTTATATTTGTGATTTAGCGTTTATGGTGCAAACGATGGTGTGACATAAAGAACAACCATCAACACAAATGCAGAAAGTAAAAACAAATGAAAACCAATATTTTGTAAATTAAATGCACATTTTGTTTGTTAAAAGTATAGGAGGATTTTCTACTTCCAGGTGGATCATCAAGACTATTGGTCCTCTCAACTGTCAATCATTCTGGTGATACGTGCTCGTCCAATAGGAGCAGAGAGTTTGGTTCAAAAAGTGGAGAGAGCGGTTCTTTCATTAAAAGTGTTAGAATAAATGTGACGACACTATTTGACTAGATGTTGCTGCAGTTCAGTGTTCATGGTTTTACACTGGTCCAGACCAGAGCAGAGAGGATTCATGGTTTTACACTGGTCCAGACCAGAGCAGAGAGGATTCATGGTTTTACATCAGAGAATGTCATACTTTAAATCTATATATTTTCATTTGACCTCAGTGACAAATATATTTCCTTTTGCATAGTCACACATACATTTACTTTCACTTCAGCGTTAGTATTGGCGCTGAACCTCCAGTGATCCTGTGAAACTCTCGCTCATGCACAGTCAGAACCATGTGTCCTTGTTGTCCGGTGTAAGGACAGACTTCTCCATGGGCCCAACGGTGGCTTCCAATTCCCCGGCTCCTCTCCGCACAGGACGGAGGGCATTGACTGTGATGCGAGGACACATTAGGCTCCATCTCCCTCTCCACATCCAACACCGGGACATGCCACGGCACAATCTGGGTTATGAGATATGTTGGGAGCATGCTGCGACCTTGCACAATCCATCTTAAAAACCCAATTGAAATGCATCACTTGAGCAATGGCTCGGAGAGTCAGCTGTGGCTTTTTCAATTTCGTGAGTGTTACTTTTTCATAACAGCATCCAGGGCAAATATTGTTTTTACCCAAATAGGAAAAATCTAAAACATGTAGGACTGCTCGCACTATCAAGACAGATTATTCCAAATGGTTCAAAGGCGAGTTGGGAACTGGGACAGGCTCCGCTGCCCGCGGGGTGCACACTGCTTTTACAGAATGCTTTTCTTTCTCTCGGTCATTGTGGACCAGCTGAAGGAAAAAAAACATTATTTTGAAAATGGCATGTGTTGGTAATCCAGAGGTCGTAAACACAGCCAGTGCAGCCAGTGTAGCCCGGTGGTCATCAGTTATCTTTGAAGCTCTAATGGAATGGAGCAGAACATTGAGAGGAATCCAACAGAGGAATACAGAGATGGATGAGATTCCGATCCCACGGACAAAAGAAGTCCAGGGACGGTTTCCTAATGAGGTCAGAGCTTCTCCATAATGTGCTCCACCGGGAGCTGAGCAGTCAAATCACTTAAAGCCCATTTGCAGACTGTTGTTGTGCCTCGGAGCAAAACAAATGGGGCTCAGTCACAGAGAAGGATCTGAAGCATCCACTGAGGCTTATCGCTGATGTGTCCAGCTATTTATTCATTACTTCAACATTTAAAGCGAAGATATGTCTCTACACTTTGGTTTGAACAGCATCCTACAGATACAGATGTTGATTCCGTGAACACGGTACAGGGTTTACCCAGAGTTAACTGCAGTGAAATCTGGAGCAAAGGGTCTTTGATCATGAGGAGTGTCCAGTCCTGAAGAGGATCCTTCCAGGTCCCATTTTATTTTTCAATGATTTAAAAATCAGCATGTGCTGTCGGCTTTTATAAAGGCAGTTTTTTCATTGATTCTCTCAAGCTTCAGTTATAGAGCACTCCTTCTCTTTCATTCTCGATGCAGTAACATGGAGCTGCAGAAGCCCCGCCTCCAGGAGATGATTGACAGGGGAGAGATCAGTGCATGCAGCTTCTCTCCCGCGTCCACAACAGTCTGTTCGCTTCACATCGATTCACACTGTTTTTCCTGCTTTTGTCGCAGATTAAAAGTATTAGCATTATGTCAACTTTGATAAAATGTGTTTTTAGTGTAAATATGTGACGACACTATTTGACTTTCCCAAAGACAAAGAATGCTGCAAAAGTAGCTGGACTTTATTCACTGGGATCAACCTCTGAAATCTGACAAATCTGTTCATCTGCAAAACACGCCAAGACTGTTCCAGAACCACAGTTACCATGAATCTGAAACCTGGTGTTATTCCCACATGCTAACGAGGAGCATAGATCTGTAAAGACAGTGCTACTAACTCGCCGTATGACACTGTTAACTAAAAAGTCTGATTCTAGATCGAGGACATAACATAAAAAAGTTTATTGTCAGGTCTGACTCTACCAGCGAGAGCTGAACAGCCCCACGCTGTGTGTTTACCTCAGAGTTAGCTTGAGGCTACATCACCGCGGGTGAGGGGAGGCAGGCTCATAGCCAAAGAAGTGTTTAGTTTGGGGTGACATCACCTCTATGCAAGAAATAGAATTGACAAGTTTGAAGTGATATAATTATCACTCGTGCTTAAGACGGACTGTGAAAAATGAAGAAGAGCAAAATATGGGACTTTTAAGTCCAAAACAGTCGTCTGTACAGAGCAGCCGAAGGCACAATGTTCATAAATCAATAAGGTTATATCAAGCCCCGGTGATCCAATAAAGTCTGGATTTAAAGAAAACCACAGGATTTAAGAAGAAAAAAAGTTCAGGAAGACGAGGGACACTAAAATCCACACAAAATCCGACCTTTATGAAAGCTGTAGGTTCTCTGTCAGGTTCTCTGTCAGGTTCTCTGTCAGCTGAGGTTGAGCTGTTTTGTTTTACATTGAGTTCTATGGGACTTTTTCTGGGTAGCCAGCGTGAATTTAGTCTACAGTACCACAGCGCCCCCTGTGGCCATGGATGGGACAGCTATAAGCTAGTTATACTCTATCCAGTTATTATTATAGATCCATGGGTGCAAAAAGTGAATGAAGATGAAATGTTTTGAACGTTGATGGATGAAAAAGGTGGAGAGGCCTCTTGTTCACAGAGCAGTGCTCCCAGGGTCCTAGTGCTGTGTCCTGCAGATCCTCAGGTAGAATTTCCTGGGCTGCCAACAGAGCGTGCAGTGAGTAAAAGCTCAACGTGCTTCACCTCCTCCTTTTGTTCCACTTTTCCGTATTTACAAGTTCATAAACAAACAGTGAATTGTCAGAGCCGTGTGCACAAAGAAATGTGCTTATTTCTCCAATCGCTTTGAGCTGCAGTCGCTGCTGTCATCCCCCCCAGCCCCCCCTCCACCCCCTCCTCCCCACCTCCTCCCACCTCCTCCCACCTCCCTTTGCTCCTGAGATAGCAAAACATACCAAAGCTGTAGCTTTACCAGTATGTACCGCACAGAGCCAGAGTAGATCCAGATCCAGCACCAGGAGATTATCCCTGTGGGCTTTACACTATTTTCAGATCATTTATATTTTAAATATTTTTCAAACAAGTTCAAGTATTCAGACTTCCGCCAAGAGGAATTGTTCCATTCTTTAAAACAATCCTGGAGACAGTAATCTTTAGTTTCTGAGTATTCCTGATTTAAACAGAAAATATCACAAATTAAATCATCGCTGGAGATTGTATTACCATCAGGAAGCAATGATTCACCATTTGATTGAAAACATATTGAATTTTAATAGGACTTGGATTGGAACTTTTAATTATAGTTAAAACGGATTAAGCTTAATGCATGTAACACTTTCAGTCAGTGTTTTTCTACTTGATCAAAGCAACATATTTATTGTCAATGAAACTCTGATAGTGTTGTGTCTGCTGCGTTTCACAGTGTCTTCAGCTGAGACATAAACTATTAAAGGAGCAGTTTGTAAAAATGTGGCCAAAAGTGGTACTGCAGCCCCTCCCACTCTCCCTGACTCAGGTTGCCAGATATGCAGATGAATCCAGCTGGGACCATAACAGCTGAATAGACAAGAGTTTTGTCAACAACAAATCTATAACCAACACCTTTTTCACAAAGATAGAAATCCTGGTTTTATTCCTTGTTTTGTCGTTAATGATTTGAGAATCATAACGAGACCTTTTTTAGTTCTGCGCCACATGGTACTTTACCAGTGAGATTAGCTCCACACTGTGAGTTCTGGCGCCCGGATCACAGACTTTCATGATTGGTGAAAAGGTGGAGGGCGGGACATCGAAATGAAACTAATTTTATTATTATTTTTATAATATTAATTTGGAAATCCGCACATCTCGCCTGAACTACTGTAATCAGTTAAACATATATCAAAGGAGCATGGTTTATTCATGCCTTTTGAAAAATATAGGGCCCTTTAACGATGACTTGAAATGAAAATGGCTGCAGAGGAGCATAAACTGTATCACCCCTTATCACTAAAACAAAGTAGTTTCATTGCAACTCATGAACACAACCATGTTTTCTCTTTTCATTCCTCTGTCTTTGACTTCGCCTCAGATCAAGTGGCTCCCGGGGGCCCACGGATCACAGGCCCAGACAATAAGTCAGAAACAGAGACTTGAGACCCCACAACACACACATCCCGTCTGCAGGCTACAGAGCGGCACACGGAACACACACATCCCGTCTGCAGGCTACAGAGCGGCACACACACACACACATCCCGTCTGCAGGTTACAGAGCGGCACACACACACACACATCCCGTCTGCAGGCTACAGAGCGGCACACGGAACACACACACATCCCGTCTGCAGGTTACAGAGCGGCACACACACACACACACATCCCGTCTGCAGGTTACAGAGCGGCACACGGAACACACACACATCCCGTCTGCAGGTTACAGAGCGGCACACGGAACACACACACATCCCGTCTGCAGGCTACAGAGCGGCACACGGAACACACACACATCCCGTCTGCAGGCTACAGAGCGGCACACACACACATCCCGTCTGCAGGTTACAGAGCGGCACACACACACATCCCGTCTGCAGGTTACAGAGCGGCACACACACACATCCCGTCTGCAGGTTACAGAGCGGCACACACACACACACACACACATCCCGTCTGCAGGTTACAGAGCGGCACACACACACATCCCGTCTGCAGGTTACAGAGCGGCACACGGAACACACACACATCCCGTCTGCAGGCTACAGAGCGGCACACGGAACACACACACATCCCGTCTGCAGGTTACAGAGCGGCACACACACACACACACATCCCGTCTGCAGGTTACAGAGCGGCACACACACACATCCCGTCTGCAGGTTACAGAGCGGCACACACACACACATCCCGTCTGCAGGTTACAGAGCGGCACACGGAACACACACACAGGAAGGAACCCGTCTGCAGGTTACAGAGCGGCACACAACACACACACATCCCGTCTGCAGGTTACAGAGCGGCACACACACACATCCCGTCTGCAGGTTACAGAGCGGCACACACACACACATCCCGTCTGCAGGTTACAGAGCGGCACACACACACACACACATCCCGTCTGCAGGTTACAGAGCGGCACACACACACACACACATCCCGTCTGCAGGTTACAGAGCGGCACACACACACATCCCGTCTGCAGGTTACAGAGCGGCACACGGAACACACACACATCCCGTCTGCAGGTACAGAGCGGCACACGGAACACACACACATCCCGTCTGCAGGTTACAGAGCGGCACACACACACACACATCCCGTCTGCAGGCTACAGAGCGGCACACACACACACACATCCCGTCTGCAGGTTACAGAGCGGCACACACACACATCCCGTCTGCAGGTTACAGAGCGGCACACACACACATCCCGTCTGCAGGTTACAGAGCGGCACACACACACATCCCGTCTGCAGGTTACAGAGCGGCACACACACACACACATCCCGTCTGCAGGTTACAGAGCGGCACACACACACACACATCCCGTCTGCAGGTTACAGAGCGGCACACACACACATCCCGTCTGCAGGTTACAGAGCGGCACACACACACACACATCCCGTCTGCAGGTTACAGAGCGGCACACACACACATCCCGTCTGCAGGTTACAGAGCGGCACACGGAACACACACATCCCGTCTGCAGCAGAACTGTCCGTCACTCTGTCTGCTGAATAAACCACCGGAGGATAAAAGTCTGTGCAGAGACGTGGATATCTAACACAACATTCTAAGTATTCATGGGATTAACAGAGTTTTTGTCATAATCTTGAAGTGTGGATTAGTGAGAAAGATTAAACGGATAATATAGGCTGTCGTGTTTGCCATATTATATTTTTATATTTGTATATGCCTCAAAGTTCACCAAGGTTCATAAGTCACATCCCCCGCCCCGGTTTCACGTCGAGGGTAAAATCTGTTCTGTTTAGCTGTGCTACAACTGAGTCACCCAGTCCCTGTGCTCCTCAGAGTCCCAGCAGGAGGCCAGTCCCTGTGCTCCTCAGAGTCCCAGCAGGAGTCCAGTCCCTGTGCTCCTCAGAGTCCCAGCAGGAGGCCAGTCCCTGTGCTCCTCAGAGTCCCAGCAGGAGGCCAGTCCCTGCGCTCCTCAGAGTCCCAGCAGGAGGCCAGTCCCTGTGCTCCTCAGAGTTGGTTGATATGAGACTAACATGTCACAGAGGTACTTTGAGACCATGGAACAAACAGCGCTGATTTAAAGTCTATTCTCTGAGCCACAGGTGCAGAGACCTGAGGACTGGACTAATGTGGTCGTACTTCCTGGTTCTCGTCAGGTGACCAGTGTAAATACTGGAACTGTTTTAAAGCACATTTGGGAAAACACTCTTTTAAATGACCTAACGGCTGCATGTAGAGTACGTTGGATCCTAGATCCTGGGCCCCTTCCCAGGATCTGCAGCCGTGGCCCTGTTTACAGCTGCAGATCAGGATCATTAACATTCCATTAATTATTTATTTAAAATCAATGTAATTCCTGCTAAATACCCCCCCTTAAATATTAAATATACGTTTCAGACCAATAATGCAGTAAAATGTGAATATATAAATGTGATATAATACTTTATAATACTCAGAAACACTGATAATTGAATATAGTTCCATATGATCAGGCGAGAGGAGCCGCGGACACACTCTCTCTCTTCAGGTGAGAACACTCTGTGGATGTTACTGCTGCCCTCTGTGTGTAAATACAGCGAGGATGTGGAGAACATGCAAAACAGTCTCATCTGCAATAATAATGTGGACTCAGCTCTAAAGGAGACATTGTGTAAAATGATCCATACCCTCTGCTTCTCAGGAAACTGTGTGTTAGCTTAAAGTGATCAGCAAACAGTGATAGCAGCGGTTTGCACGTGTGAAACTGAAACTAACATGTGTCATTGTGTAATAAGTGTAAGTTTGTGTGACTAACTGGATTCTTTATTTTTGAGGGATTTAAATAGACTTTACTTTTTGTGTCAATCTGTACATTTCTGTTTCTTAACTCTTGAGATGCCACGGTTGGCTAAGCTGACAATATGTGGCACACACAGATTTACACTGTTTTTGTATTTCCCAGAATCCGAGTGTGGTTCTGTGTGAGTTCTGTTTGTGTGTTCATGTCCCAGCGATCTGTGTCTGTCAGTGTGTGTGACGTCAGTTGGTGTGTGTGACGTCAGTTGGTGTGATGTCAGTTGGTGTGTGTGACGTCAGTTGGTGTGATGTCAGTTGGTGTGTGTGACGTCAGTTGGTGTGTGTGACGTCAGTTGGTGTGTGTGACGTCAGTTGGTGTGACGTCAGTTGGTGTGTGTGACGTCAGTTGGTGTGTGTGACGTCAGTTGGTGTGTGTGACGTCAGTTGGTGTGTGTGACGTCAGTTGGTGTGTGTGACGTCAGTTGGTGTGTGTTACGTCAGTTGGTGTGTGTGACGTCAGTTGGTGTGACGTCAGTTGGTGTGTGTGACGTCAGTTGGTGTGACGTCAGTTGGTGTGTGTGACGTCAGTTGGTGTGACGTCAGTTGGTGTGTGTTACGTCAGTTGGTGTGTGTGACGTCAGTTGGTGTGTGTGACGTCAGTTGGTGTGACGTCAGCTGGTGTGTGTGACGTCAGTTGGTGTGTGTGACGTCAGTTGGTGTGTGTGACGTCAGTCGGTGTGACGTCAGTTGGTGTGTGTGACGTCAGTTGGTGTGTGTGACGTCAGCTGGTGTGACGTCAGCTGGTGTGTGTGACGTCAGTTGGTGTGTGTGACGTCAGTCGGTGTGACGTCAGTTGGTGTGACGTCAGTTGGTGTGTGACGTCAGTTGGTGTGACGTCAGTTGGTGTGTGTTACGTCAGTTGGGTGTGTGTGACGTCAGTTGGTGTGTGTGACGTCAGTTGGTGTGACGTCAGCTGGTGTGTGTGACGTCAGTTGGTGTGTGTGACGTCAGTTGGTGTGACGTCAGTCGGTGTGACGTCAGTTGGTGTGACGTCAGTTGGTGTGTGACGTCAGTTGGTGTGACGTCAGTTGGTGTGTGTTACGTCAGTTGGTGTGTGTGACGTCAGTTGGTGTGTGTGACGTCAGTTGGTGTGACGTCAGCTGGTGTGTGTGATGTCAGTTGGTGTGTGTGACGTCAGTTGGTGTGTGTGACGTCAGTTGGTGTGACGTCAGTTGGTGTGACGTCAGCTGGTGTGTGTGACGTCAGTTGGTGTGTGTGACGTCAGCTGGTGTGTGTGACGTCAGTTGGTGTGTGTGACGTCAGTCGGTGTGACGTCAGTTGGTGTGACGTCAGTTGGTGTGTGACGTCAGTTGGTGTGACGTCAGTTGGTGTGTGTTACGTCAGTTGGTGTGTGTGACGTCAGTTGGTGTGTGTGACGTCAGTTGGTGTGACGTCAGCTGGTGTGTGTGATGTCAGTTGGTGTGTGTGACGTCAGTTGGTGTGTGTGACGTCAGTTGGTGTGACGTCAGTTGGTGTGACGTCAGCTGGTGTGTGTGACGTCAGTTGGTGTGTGTGACGTCAGTTGGTGTGTCTTACGTCAGTTGGTGTGACGTCAGTCGGTGTGACGTCAGTTGGTGTGACGTCAGTTGGTGTGACGTCAGTCGGTGTGACGTCAGTTGGTGTGACGTCAGTTGGTGTGTCTTACGTCAGTTGGTGTGACGTCAGTTGGTGTGACGTCAGTTGGTGTGTGTGACGTCAGTTGGTGTGTCTTACGTCAGTTGGTGTGTGTGACGTCAGTGTGTGTGACGTCAGTTGGTGTGTGACGTCAGTGTGTGTGACGTCAGTTGGTGTGTGTGTGACGTCAGTGTGTGTGGCGTCAGTTGGTGTGTGTGACGTCAGTTGGTGTGTGTGACGTCAGTTGGTGTGTGTGACGTCAGTTGGTGTGTGTGACGTCAGTGTGTGTGACGTCAGTTGGTGTGTGTGTGACGTCAGTTGGTGTGACGTCAGTTGGTGTGTGTAACGTCAGTGTGTGTGACGTCAGTTGGTGTGTGTGACGTCAGTTGGTCTGTGTGACGTCAGTTGGTCTGTGTGACGTCAGTGTGTGTGACGTCAGTTGGTGTGACGTCAGTTGGTGTGTGTGACGTCAGTTGGTGTATGTTACGTCAGTTGGTGTGACGTCAGTTGGTGTGTGTGTGACGTCAGTTGGTGTGTGTGACGTCAGTTGGTGTGTGTGACGTCAGTTGGTGTGTGTGTGGCGTATTCTGGTGACATCTAGTGGATTAATATATAATTACATCAGTTGAAGCCACTGCTGCTGAGTTAATTCAGTGTCTTAGTTTCAGGTGTGTATCTCTACAATTATCTTAGTGTGTAAACAAAGGAATGAGACTTTCTGGTGTAAACTATTGCTTTAAGCAGCGATGACTACTGTCTGTTTTTTGTGTGTGACAAGAGAGCTGTCAATCATAGCCCAGACCACGCCCAACTCTAAGCCCCCCTTCTTGTCCCTTGGTCCTCCAGGCAACGCCCTTTTTAGAGAAAGTCTTCATGTGGGCGGAGTCAGGCTGTTCATGTGGGCGGAGTCAGGCTGGGCACAGGTGTTTAGTTGCTCAATGTCAAAATTGAACGTTTTATGAACAAACCTGGCGCCTAAAGGGTTAAACCTCTCATATGCTTTGTTTAATTTGATTCAATTAGTTTTTCTTTAACTGACTTCTGACTAACGACAATAATAACTCACAGCGTTTCTGATCCAATCCCAGCGTTTATCCGTGCAGAGGTGTGTCCAGAGCAGCGTGTCGTCCCCTGGCAGAGGCGCCTGTAAACGACCATGTGTTGCACTTTGATGGTGCGTATAAAACCATCTGCGAGTGACAGTTTTCGGAGCAAGTTTGATTGTTTGTCAAATACATTCCAAATAAAAGTTTATAGCGTGAGTTTACGGCCACATAAACGCCACGTCCTGTGCTGGGAACACTGATTGGGACGCTGTTTGTGTTGGCACGTCTCACAAAGTGCTGCCTGTGATTAGTGCAATCATCAGGAGGCGTTTTATCCCATGAAATATGAAGACTTATTAGAGTAAACTATAAAACTGACTGTAGGTTCAACAAATGCACTTCAGATGTAATGAAAAAACCCAAAAACAGATTAAGCAGCACCAAAAAACTGTGATTATTTTAACAGCTGCCCCCAAACCGCCGACATCAACCCAGCGCCTTAAGATCGATCATAATTCTGTGGTGCGTGTTCTGCTCTAGCCAGGTCTTACCACACCATAGTACTCATTTCATTTCATACTAAGGTCTGTATTGGCTCTATTGACTCCGTTAACAGGTGGGAGGGGCTAACTCCTTTTACAGATTGAAACCATTGGATCTGAGTTTACCGTGACATATGTAATGAGCCCGAGTGAGTGAGCCATTTAGGGGCGGCACGGTGGCTGAGTGGATAGCACTCTCGCCTCTCAGCAAGAAGGTCCTGGGTTCGAATCCCGGTTGGACCAGGGCCTTTCTGAGTGGAGTTTGCATGTTCTCCCCGTGTCTGCGTAGGTTTCCTCCGGGTACTCCGGTTTCCCCTACCACAAAAAATATGTACAATAGGTCTGGCATGTGCCTCCTGTACTGGCACCCCCAATCCCAAAAAAATAACAATTGTAAACCGCTTTGAGACTCCGATGTGCAGTGAAAAGGCGGTATATAAATAAAGATTACAAAGATTACATTTAGCATTTAGCCTAGCTTTAGCATGTAGCCTAGATTTAGCCATCTCCTTTGCCACTAACGGAGCCCGTGGGGAGTAGAGCCACAACATCTTTGCAGCAATGACATTTACTAAACATTCCTCTTGCTCCGGCTTCAGTTTCTTGATGTTTGGATTGAACCAGTTGGTCGAGTGTTGGCCTTTGGGTCTAATGGTCATGTGTTCAATCCCCCCACAAGACCTACTCCATTTGCTCCCACTGAAGTCGGCTGCTGGAGTGTCCCTGGGCAAGACACTTTGCCTGAAGCCCCCACAGAAAGAGCAAGACTGTGTCATCCTGACCCAGAGATGGATTAATAAAGGGGATGTTCATGAATGAAGGACTAATCTAATCTCCTTCCCTACCCAACGGAACACACACACAGAGACACACACACACACCCACAGAGACACACACGCACACACACACACACAGAGAGACACACACGCACACACACCCACAGAGACACACACACACACACACAGAGACACACACGCGCACACACACCCACAGAGACACACACGGCACACACACACAGAGACAGAGAGACACAAAGACACACACACATACACGCACAGAGACACACACGCACACACACACAGAGAGACACAAAGACACACACACACACACACCCACAGAGACACACACACACACACACAGACAAACAGAGAGACACAAAGACACACACGCATACACGCACAAACACAGAGACAAACACAACATCAAGACACAATCACTGAATATACTTTTGTTTTTGTGTTGAAAACCAAATCAAGACTGGGACTTAAAAAAAATTGCATCCAGTTTTTGATTTTTAAGAAAAAGAAAGTGAAACACAAGTGTGGAACTCTGAGCAGATGCATTACAAGTACACACGGCGGTGGAAGCAAACAGTTTCCACACTTCCTGTGCAGACGGATTGTGAGTTCAAATGAAAAGTGCTCGGTGTGTTACCATTATTCATCTCATGATTTAGGAGCTGGAACGTGCCTTTCATTTTCCACACTGCAAAGGTTGATGGGAAATAAAATCCCATTCATCAATGACACATCTTTATCTGTGATACCAACAGCCCTGCCTCTGTGTCTACCCCTCCCCCATTATCAGCCCTCACAGCTCCCCCCTACCGTGTGCTCATTTACCGGGCCCCTCGTCTCCAAGCAGGTGGGTAAGAGACCCCCCAGTATCTACCCATCGCTCACCTCTCCGTTATCACATGTGGGAGGCCGAGATGAGTGCTAGCAAGAGGCAGTCACACAGGATGGATAGCCCAGAGCTGTGGTCAGTGCCGGAGGGGTCTGCTCTGGTCGGCATTGTCCTGTTTGTTCAGACCAGTGTTTTCCAACCGGTGGGCCGTGGAACATTGGTGTGTCTTGAGGTGTTTGTAAGTGAGCCTTAAGGCGCGTTCAGACCAAAAGCTTCAAAAAGCTTTTGACGCGCTTCAACTGACGCCGGGATAGTTTTGTCATTTTGGTGGTTGAAGCTTTTGACGCGAGTGACGCGCCTGACGCCGGTGGGAGGAGCTTCTCTGTTGTCAGGACAGCGGTGGATTTTTCAATGAGCAGCGAGCCTTTATTTGTTATATAAAGCAAAATAACGTTGTTGTAGGGCTTCAACAAAACATGTTCTGGGTTCACCACAGACTTGAGAGGCTGCAGTGTTTGCAGAGTTCCGTCATTTACTCCAGGAGCTGCGTACGGAGGAGTTTCGCTTTCAGCGGTACTTCCGCATGTCACTCGCCCAGTCTGAGTTCTCAAACCCCGGAGCTCGCGTCTCCCCGCCTCGCTCTCGCCTCTCCCCGCCTCTCCCCGGCTCTCGCTCGCCTCTCCCCGGCTCTCGCCCGCCTCTCCCCGCCTCTCCCTGCCTCTCCCCGGCTCTCGCTCGCCTCTCCCCGGCTCTCGCCCGCCTCTCCCCGCCTCTGCCTCTCCCCGGCTCTCGCCCGCCTCTCCCCGGCTCTCGCCTGCCTCTCCCCGGCTCTCGCTCGCCTCTCCCCGGCTCTCGCCTGCCTCTCCCCGGCTCTCGCTCGCCTCTCCCCGGCTCTCGCCCGCCCGGAGCTGCCTTGCTCTGAGCCAGACTCATCGTCAGCCTGTTCTTATATTAAATAAACTACGTTTACTACACAGCATGTGTACAATGATTTTTGTTACTCAGAACGTTACTACTTATACAAATAATATTACTAATAACAATAATGACAATAAAACAGCAGCAGCAGATACATGACTTCTCTCCATGACAGAGACAGACCCTCTGCTGCTGCTGCTCCTCGTCTCCTGATTGGTTGAAGCCCGCGTCAAAGCTTCAAAAGCTCAGCTTTGCTCAACTTCGGCGTCAAAGGGATTGTTGTGATACGCGAGCGTTTCGCGCTTCAAAAGCTTCAAGTGAGCGCGTATTACGCGCGACTCTTGAAGCTTTTGACGCGCGCCAAGTGACGCCGGGGCTCTCGGCTTCACCTGACGCGCTTCACCATTCACTTTCAATGCAAACCTGACGCGTTTGACGCCGAAGTTAAGTCCGGTGTGAACGCCCCTTTAGAAATGATCCAAAATCCACTGCTTAGTTAAAATCATGTGAAAAGAAAATAACATGAGATGATTAGAAAGACTTTTTTGTGCTTGCTTGATTTTCTTTGTAATACACATGAGTAAGAATGAGTTTGCTTTGTTAATAAAGGCTGTAGAGTTTGTGATTGGTTGCAGTGACAAAGGTATGTGCCACGACTCAAAACGATTGGAGAACTGTAAATATAAACAAATATAAACATGTTGAAACTAATGTGCCTTCACTATTGCCTTCTGTGGCTCTGTCAAAATGGCCGCAAGGCAGGAAAATGTGAAAAAAAACTAATTTGCGCATGTGCCAGCCAGGATAAGCCCCATTCATTTAACGAGTGAATTCAATAGTCCACAGCGGCAAAACTAGACTGGTCCAACAACAACAACAAAACTCAACATCGAGAGAATCTGGAACGTAGCTTTGGACCAAGAGCCACTTTTGGACCATCCTGTGAAGAGGTTTTCGAGAGGAAAGAAGACGGCATTCAAAAGCAGTGAATGATTCTCTTTCCGGGTACACCCCCACCACCCGCAGGAAGTCGTAATGCATGGTCTGCGCACGTGCTTATGGACGTTTTTGAGCCGGGACCCGCCCCCACTGGTTAAGACTCATGCGGCGTTATAAAAACCGTCAAACTAATGCATGTGGCACCAAATAACTGAACTACACACTATACACTAAAAGCTGTTAATATTTTGTATTTGTTTGGTTTTGGAAAGATTGTGGTATCTCTTGTGCAGTCATGGTAATAATGGAGAATAAGAGAGACCTGTGAAAAGAATTGTAACTTTATATGTGCGTGTAATAACGGCCTAATGTGTGGGTTAGACACAGTGGAGTCTATCGGGCGCAGCTGCCACATTATGATTTTTTTATGGCTGAAGTAGCATCACTCTGTCTCAATATCTTCTGCTTCAGCATTTTCCAACAAGATAAAATTCTATAATTATGTGCAGAATCACTGTTCCCCCACTTTATAACACTGTATTGTATGTACAAGAGTGCTCAAAGAGAGTTTTTAGAATACTCTTGACAAAAAAAAAAACACATTGTGTGTTTTCTTGTTGGATAAAGTCTCCTAAATGTCCTTCTTTACTCTGTGGATTTGCATCAACCCTGGTCTAAAACAGTGTTGTGCACTTGAGCAGCACGGTGGGATTGGGAGTGCAAGGAGTGAGAGGGGAGCCTGGTTACACTGTGCCTGTAATAATAAGCAGAGCATTAGCGCTTAAAACAGCAGGTAGGGAATCAGCGGGACCCTACTTCATCATGCCATTCAAGCACCTATTAGCCTACAATTGCTAAATGGCAAAGCTTGTAAATCACACATCTCTGAGCAGATGACTTGAGCCACGAGCCGCGGGGAAAGAGTAGTGGGAAGAAGACTGCGTACGCTAAAAGAGTCACTGCAATTCTAAGCAAATAAGAACAGTTTATGTTAAAGGTTTATTGGAGGATTTTCACAAATTTTAGGAAAGAACCGCCCTCTCCACTTTTTTCACATAACTCTTATTTCAGCTCGTATAAGCAGAATGAGTGAAAATTGGGAGGACCAATAAGCTTTATGGTCCACCCGGAAGTAGAACATCCTCCAACATACATTTAAATGAGAAAAGACAAGCTTGGAATCAAAACCAACTTTTAAAAACTAAGATGTAAAACATGTCTGGCATTGGTTTTATAGAGCGCTCTTCTGTCCACTCAAAGGTGCTCCACTTTGTACTAATCACTCTCTCCATACACTGTGGCCACATCTGACCTGGGGCAGACTGACAAAAAACTGTGCCAGCGGATCCTTCGACCACCACCAATCGTTCAAGCAAAACCAGACTCATACTGGACACTGTGGAGGAAGTGTCTTGCCCAAGGACACACTGTGGCAGCAAATGTTCCCAGAGGTCTTCCATCACAGGTCCTGCCCTGCGGTTAGCTTCTGAGGTCTGACTGGATCAGGTTTTCTCATGAAGGCAAACAACATTCTTATAATAACAGAACTCAACCAAAGATAATTTAAATATTTAGTTGTTTTGATTTTGTTTTGATGAGATTGAAGCAATGAGAAACTGAATCCCGTTTGAAGGATCTGCAGTGTAAAAATACATCAGTAAAAACAATAGACTAATTTAAAGTGCTAGTGCTATGAAGAACAAAGTGCCGACTGTGTTGAGACTACAGCACAGGGGTTTCCAAATATTTCAGTAAGAGTTCACCAGACTACTCCCCGGGCCGACGTCACGGACTGAAAAACTGTCTTCACTGGCATCGGGCTGTACTGAGCTTTAAAGTAATCTAACAGAGCTGAAGTTGGCTGAATGACAAATGTCTGCCATCTCACCAACTCACAGGTCGACGACTGAATTCCAGACGTACTGGGTTTTAGAATGAGTTATGGCATGTCTATATGAGCTGAGCTGAAGTTGGATGGATGACGCAGACTACTTTGGGTTAGCGAGGCAGAGGGCCACATAAAATGACACTGAGGGCCGCAATTGGCTCCCGGGCCTGAGTTTGGACATGCCTGCTATAGCACCAAGTTTAATGACTACTGATTGTGACTTCAAATACAATAATAGTAAAAGTATTATACTGTAATTATCCACGTAGATTACTCACAAACATCAGTAGAGACTAATATATTCATTTCTATATGTCGGAATAGTAATAACAACTCATGAAATCATTTTTTGTGTCTGGAAGAATATTTTCAGAATAAATAAAGACATCCATAGAAAGTCCCGAAGAAGTTTTATCAGAAGGAACTCACTTGTCTCTGAACCAATTGGATAAAATGACTGGCTTTTGGCAGCTCCGCGGAGGCAAGAAAAACAAATACTTCAACACAAGTTTAAGCTGAATATCTTCAAGTCTGAGGTCTCAAAATAATGGAAAACGTGAGAGATTTAAAGGAGCAGTCTGTAAACATGTGGCCAAAAGTGGTACTGCAGCCTCTCCCACTCTCCCTGACTCAGGTTGCCAGATATGCAGACGAATCCAGCTGGGACCATAACAGCTGAATAGACAAGATGATAATGATTTGAGAATCATAACGAGACCTTTTTTAGTTCTGAGGACAAACGGTAGGATGAAGGAGGACCCAAAAATGCAAAATAATCATATAATGATATAATGAAAAATAAAACTCCAGGGTAAAAAAACTAGACAATACAATGGACCAGCAACAAGGGGAAAGTAGCACAGGTACATATAGACACAGATAGACACAGGTACTTGCAGACACAGGGACATATGGACGCAGGTACAGACAGACACAGGTACATATAGACACAGAGAGACACAGGTACAGACAGACACAGGTACATATAGACACGGAGAGACACAGGTACAGACAGACACAGGTACATATAGACACGGAGAGACACAGGTACAGACAGACACGGGTACATATAGACACACACAGACACAGGTACAGACAGACACAGAGAGACACAGGTACTTATAGACACAGAGAGACACAGCTGAGACACATCAGGGCGGGGCAGACAGGGGAACAGGAAGTAAAACTGAACTGAAACGCAAGACCTGACTGAGCATGCGTCAAGGCTGAGCAGATTGGGAGAACGCCAATCTCAGACAAACTCGCGAAAATACTGTGGTAATTAACTATCTTTTTTGATCTGTAATGACGGCCAATCGAGTATGAATGTTGACTTGATCTGGTGAGAGAGCTGGGATATGTTAAAGAAGAAGCAAACCAGGGCGCAAACAAAGCTAAGTGGACTCGGCCCCGCTGAACAGGTGCCTGTGATTAACATGGAAGCAGGAAAAAATATCAACAAGCAGGAGCTGTCAGAATTAATCCGAACCATAATACGTGAAGAAATCAACGTGGCGGTTGATAAACTCCAACCGCAACTTGATGCCGTTAAAAAAGACATGACTGAGTGTTCCAACAAAGTTGCTGCTATGGAGGAATCGCTGAACCGTATGGAGATCAGAGTTACGGCGCTGGAGTCGGCAAACGAAAGTTTGTGTAAAGAGAACACGGACTTGAAAGAGAAAGCCGATCGCTTGGAGAATCATAGTCGGAAATACAATATCCGTATTCTTGGCTTGACTCGAGATGTTGAGAAGGGAAACCCAACAAGTTTCGTTTCCACTTTGCTGAATGAGATGTTTACGGGTAAACTTCATCGCGCACCTGAAGTGGAAAATGCCCACCGAGTTGGACCTGTGGCTAAATCTGGACAGCGCGCAATGATTGTAAGGATGCACCGGCTTGGAATAAAAGAAGAGATTCTACGATTAGCCAAGAAAGAAAAGCTGTTTGAGATTCGTGGAATGAAGCTGCGCATTTTCCCCGACTTTACTGCGGAGACGGCGAGGGCCAGGGCGCGTTTCCGTGAGGTGAGGAACAAGCTGTGGAGCGCAGGAGTGAAACATGGGATTATTCATCCAGCTACTTTGATTTTGACTTATAAAGATGAGACCATGAAGTTTACTGACCACCTAGCTGCAGAGACATTCTACAAGACTGTTGTTGATCCGGAGATGCAAAGCACGAATGAACACTGATGGTAAAGCACGCAGGTATGGACATTGCGCATGCAACCTATACAGTCTGATTATATTAGGTTGGCTTCTGAAGCTTGAAGTACATGCTTTCAGTATCTCGGTTTAAATCAGTTCAAATGGTATTAGCTACTGAGATTAAGTGGTTGGTTTGATTTATTAATTATGATTTAATAACCACAGAAGTTATGTATAAAATAGTAAGTTTGTCTGAGTTGGCTTAACACCCTATTAGTTGTCGTTGACAAATGTTGGCAAAATGGAGATGCATATGTAGGAATGTGTGTGTATGTGTGTCCTTGTGTGTTGTGTGTGTTTTTTGTCTTTTGTCTTCATTTGATAGCTCTTCAATATGTTTCATTAGAAGTGATCATTCGTGTAAAATAAATAATGGTGATGAATAAAATACTCTCAAATAAAGGATTAAAAATAGCTCATTTGAATATTAGTAGTTTGCGAAATAAGATTCAGGAGATTACAGGGATTCTAGGAAATAATTTGCATATTTTGGCAATAACTGAAACACATTTAGATGCGACTATAAACGACTCCCTTTTGCATGTAAATGGTTACCTATTATATAGATGTGACAGAAATATAAATGGAGGAGGAGTGGCTTTTTATGTTCAGCATCAAATACCAGTAAAAATTAGACAGGATCTCGGTTGTATTGGGGTTGAAGCGCTGTGGTTGGAAGTGCAGTTACCACACTTGAAACCTATTCTTGTTGGTTGCTGCTATAGGCCACCCAATGCGCCAATAGTCTATTTAGATCGAATCTGTTATATGTTGGATAAAGCCTGTGATTTAAAGAAGGAGATTTATTTTCTTGGTGACCTAAATATTGATTGGAGTTTGAATAATTGCTCATTAAAAAATAAGTTGCAGTCTATAGCTGACACTTGTAATTTGTCACAAGTGGTCACAAATCCAACAAGAATTATTTATAAAACAGATGGGACAAAAACAGAGACATGCATAGATTTACTTTTTACTAATGCAATAGATTTGTGTTCAAAAGCAATTTCAATTTGTGTTGGCTTCAGTGATCATAATTTAATTGCAATTAATAGAAAAACCAAAGTCCCTAAACCAGGCCAGAAGATAATAATTAAACGGATTTTTAAGTATTTCAATGAGGCTAGTTTTTGTGCCGATATGAGAAATATTGACTGGTCACAAGTATTACGGGAAGTAGATCCTGATTTAGCTTTGGAGGTCTTTACAAATTTATTGACGCCAGTTGTTGACAAACATGCCCCATTAAGACGAATGACAGTGAGAAATATTGCTTCTCCATGGTTAGATGCTGAACTTAAAGAATATATGAGGGAAAGAGATCAATTAAAGTCAGATGCAATCTCCTCAGGGGATAATGCATTATGGGAAAGGTATAAGCAGTTAAGAAATTATGTTACAAAATTAAACAGATCAAACAAGAGGATTCATTACGAATACAAACTTGAAGAAGTAAAATCAGACAGGAATAAATTATGGAATACATTAAACCAATTAACAGGGCGGAGAGCTAAATCTGTACCAACATTTTTAGATGTGGGTGACACTTTTTTGACTAAACCTGTTGATATAGCAAATTATTTAGGAGATTATTTTATAAAGAAAGTTCAAAATTTACAAAAAGGCATGATTTCAAAGTCAAACCATGATTTATCGTTTAAGACAATTAAAAAAAAAATTATGCTTAATAAATCATGTACATTTAAACTTGACCGAGTAAGTCTGAAGACGGTAGAAAACATATTAAAGTCAATGAAAGATAAACCTGCAGGTTCTGATGAACTTGATGTCAAGTTATTAAAGATGGTTGCTGATGTAATTAATATGCCTATATGCTATATTATTAATCTAAGTTTAGAAAAATGTGTTTTTCCTGCTAACTGGAAAAAAGCTAAAATTGTGCCTCTTCCCAAAAACAATAAGGAGCCTTTTTCTGGGAATAATAGCAGACCTATAAGTATTCTACCAATTTTGAGTAAGATTACGGAGAAAATAGTGTATGATCAAATTAATTTGTATTTCTCTAATAATGGGTTGAATTCACCCTATCAACATGCTTATAAGAAAGGGCACTCCACAACGACAGCCTTAGTTCAGATGACGGATGATTGGTTGCAAGACATTGATGATAGAAAATTAGTTGGGACTGTACTGCTAGATCTGAGTGCAGCATTTGATTTAATTGATCATGACTTATTATTGGAAAAGTTAAGTTGTTATGGTTTTGAAAAGTGTGCAATCCAATGGATCTGTAGCTATCTTACAAATAGGGAGTTCAATGTACTATTTAATGGTAGTTATTCTGAGACAAAATTTCTGCATTGTGGGGTGCCTCAAAGGAGTTGCCTTGGGCCACTGTTATTTTCTATTTTTACAAATGATTTGTCCTTCATTTTAGAGTGTGCCAGTATTGCCCTATATGCAGATGACTCAACTATTTATGTGTCAGATTATGACTCTACTAGACTTAATACTATATTAAATGATGAACTAAAATTAATAGAAAATTGGATCAAAGAAAATAAGTTGATTATTAATGTTTCGAAGAGCAAATGTATGCTGTTGGGATCTAATCATCTTTTAAAAGATTCCCCTGTGCTGAACTTGGTTGTTGGTGGTTCGATCATTGAACAAGTGGCTGAGGCCAAGTTGCTCGGCGTAACTGTGGACAGCAGGCTGACTTGGAATGCTCAGATAAAACAAATATTGAATAAAATGGGCAGGAGTATGGCCGCGGTTCGGCACTGCAGAAAATGCATACCAACTCGAATACGGAAAACTTTGGTGGAATCAATAGTGTTGTGTCATCTGGACTATTGTTCCATCATTTGGGCAACATCTACAGAGAATAATATAAATAGATTACAGATTGCACAAAATAAAGCAGCTCGGCTTGTCCTAAACTGTTCTTTTAGAACAAGTATTAGGGACATGCACAACCAGTTAACATGGCTGCATGTAAGAAGCAGAATCACTTATTCTCTTATTAAATTCCTAAAAAATACAATTACTTTAAAAGCACCTGAAATAATTTATAATAAATTGACTTTTTTTAGTAACATTCATTATCATTTCACTCGCCAATCAAGCGAAGGCCGTTTTTTGTTACCTGCCTGTCGAACAAATCAACTTCAGAGGACATCGTGCTATAGGGCAATGGTGGCATGGAACTCGCTCCCGCAATTCTTGGTTTTAGAGATTCACAATATCAGTTTTTCCAAAAGACTTAGACTGTATTTATTTACTTTGAAGTAACTGTAATAGTTATGCAATTAATATGTACTTTATAATGAGCTATAGTAACTTTTATTTTATTTATTTTTTTCTTTTCTTTTAATACCCAGAGGGTGGCAATATTTTGTATAGAAGAGCTTGTACTGTTTTATGTTATGTTATGTTATATGTGTGTGTATATATGTTTATGTGTGTTTATATGCGTGTATATGTATGTGTATATGTTGTCTGTATACGTTATATTGTATTGTCATGTTCCTTGTATATGTGTTCGTGTGCACTTCTGTGTTTGTCTTCATTGTTGCACAGCTTTGATGTAATATCTGTTAAGAAATTTTTAAGACCCCAGGAAGAATAGCTACTGTTTTATTTCAGTAGCTAATGGGGATCTAAATAAATAAACAAATAAACAAAACCACAGAGAAATAATGTCAAAATAAAACCTATTAAATAATTAAAACCCACACCATGACGCGCGCGCGCGCACGCACGCACGCACGCACGCACGCACGCACGCACGCACGCACACACACACACACACACACACACACACACACACACACACACACACACACACACACACACACACACACACACACACACACACACACACACACACACACACACACACACACACACACACACACACACAGGCTCATGCAGCGTGAGCAAACAGCTTCCTTCTTTTACCTTTTATACATGAACTCATCCACCCTCTTGATACTATAGACTTTCTATTGCAAACACAGAAGAAGAGTGTGTGAGGCTGTGGCCTGAGCCTGCTGCCAATATTGTGTGTGCCGAGTGCAGCCGGTGAGCAGTGATGTGTGAGAGCGTCTCTGGAGAAATACTATCGTTGACTTCCAGCTTCAGTCAATATAAGAGCAGGGCTTGATTTTCACTGGAACTTCATAAAACTGCTATACACAAACTTTCCCCCGCTGATGTCCTCGCGCTAAATCAATTTGGATGGCATATTATAAATCTCTGGGTTTAAAAGAGCTGCCTCACATGGCTCGCTGATGCGTTCAGAGGCTTTTGTTTCTTCAGCACAATCTGAGGAGTTTTCGTAGGTGGGCAATATTGCAGATCTATCATCGCTTTAGTGACACAACGCCAGAGATGGAAAACAGAATCCAGCCCTGGAAAGGTTAGTGCATACATATTCATCATTGTCCTGCTGCAGCGAGAGTACAAACACACTCAGGGTTCAGCAGTTTGAACTTATTGTTTATTAGAAACATTGTACGACGGTGTTTGAACATTTAAAATAACTGAATTGTAATGACAACTCTGGCATTTATGAACTGTGTATGTGTAAATGTGTGGTCCTTGTAGGGAAATTCCTCCCCTGCATTTGACCCATTCCATGTAGAGCCCTGCACGGGCCGGAGCCTGGCCCTGGCCCGAGGGGTTGGCACCCCAGCCCGGCCCGGCCTGACATGGTTTCTGAATCCTCAGGCCCGAAATCCGCATCAAGCCCGACTATGTCTTTTTTTATTTTTTTTACCTCCAATAACATGTAGCGTAGTATATAGTGCCACGCACTGATATGAACACAGGCCCGGCCAGAGGGCGGAGTTACACACAGCTGTATGATACACAGCTGTGTGAAACACAGCTGTGTATCATACAGCTGTATGACACACAGCTGTATGATACACAGCTGTATGACAAACAGCTGTATGATACACAGCTGTATGATACACAGCTGTATGATACACAGCTGTATGACACACAGCTGTATGATACACAGCTGTATGACACACAGCTGTATGACACACAGCTGTATGATACACAGATGCTGAAATAAACTACAACACACTTGAAGGTAACGCTGTCGTCGATGACATCACTAAACAGAACAACAAACACTACAGTGTGATAGAACTATATTCATTGGGTGCGTTCATAAATGTCCGAGGTCATTATACTTTCATGTTGTAGAAAGTGGACTTAGTTCTTACCTCCACAGGGAAGCGATGTCCGTTGATGCTGTGTTCTGATCCCTCCGATCCGTTGCTCGGGCCCCAGTGAAATTCCACTTTCTCTGCCTTGAATCTCCCCGGTAGACCCGCTCCTCGCACAAAGTAGTCATCCTTCAACATAATGGCCACTGAGGAGAGAGAAGAGAGCGTCTCTCAGAACATCATAATATGGCTTTTGTTTCACGATAAATGGAAAAAGGAATTTTAAAAAAGATAAGAAATGTCCCAGTGTGCCCTGCGGAGAATGGAACGTGTTGGAGTCAAGAAGGAGCAGGACACGACCTTAGTCCACATTGTCCTCGGACTAAACGTAGAGTCCAAATTAAAACCGTTTTTAGAACAAATGTTGAAAGTATCGCAGTGTTCCATTAACCTGTGACATCACCTCAGCGCACCTTCACTCCACTCCCGCTATTTATAGGACCATCAGAACCACTGGAGCATGACCCGGTTCACTACAGACACTTTTCGGCCAATTCTCAGAGAAAGATCAGAAACAAAGAGGTTGCTCTTTGTTTCTGCGGCGGGAATGAGTTTAGAAAGTCACCTGGATCAAAGTCACCTGGATCAAAGTCACCTGGATCAAAGTCACTGCGGAAGAAAAGTCATAGAAATGATCAACTCTCAGGATATATCAATGTGGGTGTCAGGGGCCGATGGTGTCAGGGGCCGATGGTGCGACTTTTTGAATCATTGCATTTTTAATGAGTCAAGATATGTGTCAAACAATACAAAAAACAGAGAGAGACAGAGAGAGAGTTATATAAATAGAGAGACTTAGAGAGTTCTAGAGAGAGAGACTTATATATAGAGAGAGAGACCTAGAGAGCGCGAGAAAGCGACATAGAGAGAGTTTTATAGAGAGAGAGAGAGAGACAGAGAAACATGTGGGTTACAAACAGAGGGAGAGAGAGAGAGACCTAAAGAGAGTTATCAGAATCAGAATCATTTTTATTGCCACGTAAGTAACAAAAAGTTACCACTTGGAAATTGTTTTGGCAGAGAGCGTGCCACTTTGCCATTTGCGGCGCTGTGTGCAGAAACAGCAGGCAGTCAGGAGCAGGAGCAGTCTGAGGACACGTCTGTGCTTGACGAAGGCGGAAAGTAAGAAAAACCTTATATATAGAGAGAGAGACTTAAAGAGAGAGAGAGAGAGACTTGGAGACAGTAACAACTCAAACATGCACAAATCTCTCGACACCTCCAAAAAGAGCGCTCTGTGAGATAACTTCAGCGCTGCACACATCATTTCTCATGTTGTGTAAAATAAAAGTGCCACGCTTTAGCACCTCTGACGGCTCTATGGCAGAAAGAGAGAGACAGAGAGAGATATATAGAGAGAGAGAGACTTAGAGAGAGACTGAGAGTCTCTCTCTCTCTAAGTCTCTAAGAGAGAGACTTAGAGACTTAGAGAGAGACTAAGAGAGAGAGAGAGAGACTTAGAGAGGGAGTTATATAGAGATAGAGACTTAGAGAGAGGGAGAGAGACTTAGAGAGAGAGAGAGAGAGAGAGAGAGAGAGCGAGGCATTAGAGAGAGACTCAGAGAGAATTATCTATAGAGAGAGACTTGGAGAGAGAGGGAGAGAAAGAGACTTAGAAAGAGTTTTATAGAGAGAGAGAGACAGAGAGAGAGAAACAGAGGGAGAGAGAGAGACCTAGAGAGAGTTATATAGGGAGAGAGAGACTTGGAGAGAGTTATACTGTATATATAGAGAGAGAAACTTAGAGAGAGAGAGAGAGGAAGAGACTTAGAGAGAGTTATATAGAGAGAGACTTAAAGAGAGAGACTTGGAGACAGCAGCAACACAAATCTCTACACAAAAAGTGAGATAACTTCAGCGCTGTACACATAATTTCTTATGTTGTGTAGAGTAAAAGTTCCACGCTTTAGCACCTCTGACTGCTCTATGGCAGAAAGAGAGAGAGACAGAGAAAGAGAAAGAGAGAAAGAGAGAGAGAGAGAAAGAGAGAGAGAGAGAAAGAGAGAGAGAGAGAGACCTTAGCACCTCTGACGTCTCTATGGCAGTGCACTGATCAACCCAGCGACAGGTAATCTCTCCACACAACTGCTGTTTCCAAAGTCACGCACACGGAAATGCATGATTCATGAGGAGCGTGGGGGCATTTGTCTTGTTATCCATGTTTTATGTAGTGAGCCGGGAACAGAAGCTGCGCGCCATTTTGTTTCACAGCTGTTGTTTGTATAGCTTTCTTGCATGCTCTTTGCACTCTGCCGCTGTTAGCCGTGTCGCTAACCGTGCGGGCGGCTTTGTCAGCTGTCTGCAGGGGATCTGTGGAGCTTCTGCGACAGTGCGCCCTGACAGAGGTTCACAGATGTCACTCTGGGCAGAGACGCTTTCAGTCTTGGTGTAGGATCCCAGCAGATTGTAGTGTATTTTAGATTTTATTCCAAAGTTCCTACCAATTTATCCACCTATATACCTACCTAGTATGTACTCTAGGTAGGTACATAGGTAGATACTACACCTATACAACTACCTACCTACCAACCTCTCTATCTACCCAAATATCTACCGACCTTCCTATTTAACTATCTACCAACCTACCTACCTACCTTTCTATCTATCTACCATTATATATATCTACCTACATACCTAGATATCTACCTACCTACCTATCTACATAGCTAAATATCTACCGACCTACATACCTACCTTTCTATCCACTTACCTACATACCTAAATATCTACCTACCTACACATCTACCTAACAACCTACCTGCCAACCAACCAACCTACTGTATATATCTACCTACCTACCTACCTACCTACCAGCCAACCTATATACGGTATCTATCTACATACCTATCTACCTACCTACGTACATACCTACCAAGCTACCCAACTGCCTGCCTACCTACCTACCTATTTATATATCTCTAAACATTTGCAAACTGGCCCAGTTTCATGTCAGAGACGTTCATGTGACCTACTAAAGTCTTTCATAATGGGATGGCAACCTCAAACATAGAATATATTTACTTTTTAATTGGAAACAGTAAGTCTGAAGTGCTTGTTTTTGTAGCTTTTAGATTTATGTGTTTATTTTTAATGGATGGATGAGTTTCTGCAGCTGTAAATAAAGTATCTACCTACCTATTTATTTATCTGTTTTCTTTAAATACAGCATCACAAACATATACTGTATTATCCAAACAAGAAAAGTCTGTAAATAAACTAACTGCTCAGACTGTTTTCTCTATTAAGATTATGAAGTATTTTAAAACTAGGAAAATTATCTTAGGACAAACTACAGTAAAGCAACAAACACTTTTTCATGAAAAAATAAGCATTTTTGTTATTTTTTTATATATTAATCTCACCAAGATTTAACATTTTGTCATTGTACAAACAGGGAATAAAGAAGTCTATATCTATATTTTAACTAAAAACATTTGTGGACCAGCCCAGTTTTTACAAATCTCTGTATTATAATATGTAGATCATATTTTAAAATCAACACTGTTTTCAATGTTCCACAACTTCTTGAATTGTGTAAACATATGTGTAAAATCAAAATAAACACGTTGGGATGGTGTTATCATTCTGCATTTTAGGATTTACAGCAAACACATCGACATGAAGAGGTGTTTTTCATGCAGAATACTACATTTAGAGCAGAATCCAATTGTTCTGAGACTAGGATTGTTCTGAGACTATTGTTCTGAGACTATTGTTCTGAGACTATGATTGTTCTGAGACTATGATTGTTCTGAGACTATGATTGTTCTGAGACTATGATTGTTCTGAGACTATGATTGTTCTGAGACTATGATTGTTCTGAGACTATGATTGTTCTGAGACTAGGATTGTTCTGGGACTATTGTTCTGAGACTATGATTGTTCTGAGACTAGGATTGTTCTGGGACTATTGTTCTGGGACTATTGTTCTGAGACTATGATTGTTCTGAGACTAGGATTGTTCTGGGACTATTGTTCTGAGACTATTGTTCTGAGACTATTGTTCTGAGACTATGATTGTTCTGAGACTAGGATTGTTCTGAGACTATTGTTCTGAGACTATGATTGTTCTGAGACTATGATTGTTCTGAGACTAGGATTGTTCTGAGACTATTGTTCTGAGACTATTGTTCTGAGACTATGATTGTTCTGAGACTATGATTGTTCTGAGACTATGATTGTTCTGAGACTATGATTGTTCTGGGACTATTGTTTTGAGACTATTGTTCTGAGACTATGATTGTTCTGAGACTACGATTGTTCTGAGACTATGATTGTTCTGGGACTATTGTTCTGAGACTATTGTTCTGAGACTATTGTTCTGAGACTATGATTGTTCTGAGACTATTGTTCTGAGACTATGATTGTTCTGAGACTATGATTGTTCTGAGACTATGATTGTTCTGAGACTATGATTGTTCTGAGACTATGAGGTGATGAGCCTTTTTCCAGGGCTTTCTCTGCAAACATTATTAAAAAACCACTTGCTGCACACTGGATTTGCTAATTGCTAATCGCTCATTTTCATGCTAACACCTGTTTTCTTAATGATAATTCCCTGGCTCTACACGGTGGGATTGATAACTGCATAACGATGGCATGGATGAGTCTAGAGGCAGCAGTGCAGTCTCGGTGATGCAGGTGTCATTGTCGGTGCGAGTCTCGACAATGACGCTTTTTACTCTCTACATGCTGCCACTGGGAAACATTATTAAAAAGCATGGAATTAATTTCCACTGCTATGCAGATGGCACACAGCTTTATCTGTCGATGAAGCCTAATCAGACAGATCAGCTAGAAAAGCTCAGTGCCTGCATAAAGGACCTTAAAATGTGGATGACTCTTAACTTCCTACTTCTCAACCCGGAGAAGACAGAAGTGATCCTACTCGGTCCGAAGCGCCTGCGTGACTCCCTCACTAACCAGATGGTTACTCTCGATAATGTCAGTATAATACCCAGTAACACTGTGAGGAATCTTGGAGTCATTTTTGACCAAGAACTCTCCTTCAAGGCTTATATAAGCCAAGCAACTAAAACGGCGTACTTCCACTTACGGAACATTGCTAAAATTAGGAATTTCCTTCCTAAAAGTGACGCGGAAAAACTCATTCACGCGTTTGTCACCTCAAGGCTCGACTACTGTAACGCTTTACTGGCAGCGTGCCCTAAAGCCTCTTTGAAGAGCTTCCAGCTCGTTCAGAATACAGCAGCTAGGATCTTAACAGGTACCAAAAGGAGGGAGCACATAACTCCGGTGTTAAAATCACTCCACTGGCTCCCTGTGGAGTACAGAATAAAGTTTAAAATCCTTCTCTTAACATATAAAGCCATAAATGGCTTGGCTCCCTCTTATCTCCAAGACACGTTAGTGTCGTATCAACCAGGTCGAGCGTTGCGCTCACAAAACGCCAGACGTCTGGTGGTCCCTAAGGTCTCAAAGGTCACTGTTGGTGGCAGAGCATTTAGCTACCAAGCTCCTTTACTGTGGAATCAGCTTCATTTATGTTAAGGAAGCAGATACTGTCTCCACATTCAAGGCCAGGCTTAAAGCACTTTACTTTAATTTAGCATATAATTAGGTAATATATAATATGTAGTGTATATATTACATATATATGCTGTATTATGTTATATATTATGTTATATATTATTCAATAATGTATTGTGTTATGTTGTATATTATGTTATATATTATGCTGTATGTTATTCTTTATTCAAGGCTTGGTTTAAAACAGTCCTCTTTAGTTTAGCATATGGCTAGGAAGGTAAGACTCGGAGAAGGTTAAACTCCTCAGAGTGTTAGTCAAGCTGCATAGGGAGTCAGTTTGCTGGGAGAAGTATGGTAACTTGAGCACTATCCTCTCCTCCTTCCTACTTTATCTGTTTAGCATTTTTAGGATTCTGACTGTAGTTTGTTCATTGCTATTCACCCGTTGTCCCATTGTCTGTTTCATGGTACGATGACGGGATCTCTGAGCCTGGCCTCTTCCATCTACACCTGCGGACTGCCCCGCCCGACCCGCCTGGGAGTGCTTCAGTCCTGCACCGGACCTGTCCACGTTCAGCGTCCACTGGTCCACGTTCTGTAGCTAGCTTAGGTCCTAGATCATTAGCCTGTCCGTCCGGAGGAGCGGATCCCTTTCTCATATGGGTCTCCCTCCCTGTGGGTTTCCCTAGTTCTCCTCCAAGGTTTCTCACTTTTTCCCACTGGGTTTTTTAAGAGTTTTTCCTTGTCGATGCAGGAGGGTCTTGTTGGACAGTTAGTGTCCAACAGAAAGGATTGGTGATGATCAGGACACTTTAGCATTCTACAACATGTATGGACATTTTTTTCTGTGTGTGCTTTATATTCTTCATGTGTTTTAACTGTTGATTCTCTGACCTGTGTTGGTGATTTCAATGGTTTTGTTAAGTCTCTGAGATGACTTCTGTTGTGACCTAGGGCTATACAAGAATAAATTGTATTGTATTGTATTGTGTATGACAGAGCAGACGTGGATGGCCCCGCTGCATTGTGGGTACTACAGTTCTGTTTGACCTGATTCTATTACCCTTTCCCACCTCTGACCGGATCCACCGAGCGAGTGCCGGTAAGGAAACACTTTCACACCAAATGGAATTGAACTTTAAGGTTGAAATTGTGGCCGTCATGAATAAGGAGTGTTGATGGCATTTGGTGGTACAGCTGCTCGGTCTCATTAAAGCGTCCGGCTGCTGCTCGGCTGCTTCAAACCGGGTCCAAACTAAATAATCACGTCGCTCTGCTCTGCCAAAAGTGCCACCGCTCATACAGTGAGGCACAAGGACTCCTGTCAGGTTGTATATATATGTGTGTCACAAATGTGGCATGTGTGTTGGCCTTTCTGAGCGGAGTTTACGTCTTTTTCCCGTGCCTGTGTAGGTTTCTTTGTGACTGGTCTGTGAAAGACGCAGATGGTTAACTATTGTTAGAGTATTTCCGATTCACCATTGCTGGTATTGTTCATTCCTGATGTTTTTGGTATAGATCGTTGTTTGTTACGGTCCACGGTCCGTAATTCCCTTGTTTGGGGATCATTTTAGTTTCTCCTGTGGTGTGTTTGTGTTTCCTCCCTTTACAGAAGACCACGCTCGTGAGTCCTGGGCTCCTATTGGCCAGTCGTTCCCCACCTGGAGCTGATTGACTGCGATGCCTGGGTTCTGATTGGGCAGCAGTTGAGGCAGTCCTCCAATCAGCACGCACTCACCAGGATGACCTGCCCTTTTAAGTTGTCAATCTTCCACGGCTCGGGGCAGCTGGAGTCAGTGGACCCCAGTTTGTTTAGTTTTGTCTGTGTTCTGTCACTTGTGCCGGTGCTTTAATTCAGTGGCTTGTGTAGTTTATGTTAAGACACTTTTAGGTCTTAAAAACTTTTAGGTTTAGGTTACACTTTAGATTTTGCTTACTCGTTTAATACGCTTTTTTTTCTGTAGATATTTAATCCTATTTTGTTGCCTGTTTTGCCTATTTTGTCGTCTTAATAAATTATGATTTTAGTTACCTCTCTAACATCTTGGTTATTTTGTTACTTCCTTTCACCGAAGCTGTTTTCTGTTACTGATGATAACGACAACATTATTTTAACTTTGTATAATCCTTGTATAAAATAACAGTCAAGTTTAACACGTCCATCACTGATTGGGGAATGGTGGGTGGGACTAAATAAGTTACTTTCAGGCACAAATAAGAATCAGTAAATACAGTACATGCTCTTTTTGTCCTCATCTTTTTGCACTATATGACTTGAATGCATATGAAGTGAGTAGAGCGCTGGGAGACAGACAGGTACCGAATGTGATGTGATGTTGTAAAAGTAATTTGGTGGAATTACTTTACAGATGAAAATATGTCTCAGAACCCAGTCTAAAGTGCAGGGGTAGTTCTTAGTTCCTGTATAAATATAAGTATATTCTTAGAAAATGCAAAGACTCCGCAGTCGTCGTTATTTGCTGATAGTGACCCTTCAAATGTTATTTTATTAATTGTTTTGTTCATTTTTTCCCGATGGTACTGCAACAAAATATCACCATAATCCAGCAAATACAACAGTAATTTATGGATTTATATGAAGTTGAGCCAATCCTCTGTATATTTAAAGTCTATTCCTCATGTTTTAAATCTGCTCTAAGTTTCCTGCTGCACAGACACTACCAGCTTTTTACATAATTTGATATTAAATTAATGCATGAATGAAATGTGTCTTTAAAAATAGATGTGAGCCAATGTGTACCTTCATACACATATCAAAAATAACAGTAAAAAAGAGGTTATAGTAAACTCATTTACCTTCATAAATGAAGATTCTCATTGTGTGTGTGTGTGTAATCTCCCACTTCACACGTGTAAAGCAGTGTAACAAGTGCAAACAGAGGAAAGAGTCTGTCAGGGGTGACGCTAACCACCTGTGCCCTGTCCTCGCCAACACAGAGCAGAAAGCCTCATCCATCTTACTGACAAGATCAAATTGTGAAAAATACCTGTTGGTGACAAAGAGGCGTTAGAGATGCCAGGAGAGCCGAGTGCAGGTGGCCCCCAGCCCTGACACCGGCCCTGCCCAGGCACCGGCCCAGGCACCGGCCCAGGCACCGCTCATGCACAAGCAGCTGCCTCGCTAAAGACTGGGCTGTCTGATCTCCCGGGCTCACCATGATGTAAGAGGCCTGACACTCCGGGAACTGCCAATACCGCCATTAGACTCATATTCACTCTGCACCACTCGCAAAACTCAAGCCGAGAAGAGAACGGCCGCCAACTGTGCTTTGGAAGCTCTCGAGTCTAGGATGTGCATAATTCTATAACTGTGAGAATATCAATGACGCACGGATCTGGGTTTTGAATAAGTTTTGCTGATTTTAAATACAGCAGACGTTGATTCACTTCTATTTTCTGTCATTTGTGTGTAAACATTTAACAAAATTGTGAAATACTATGTTTAATCATGAAATTGTACAGTTTTCATAAGATGTGTTTTCATACTAGTCTAAAGTCAGCAGACATGTATTCAGCGGAAGTCAAGCTGAAGACAATACATAATTAGGGAGTGTAGCTTTCTGTTTTTCTCACAGACGTTTTTCGGACAAAGTGAAGAGATGTGGAGGAGGAGGAGAAAGGACTGGACGAGACCTGGACCGGAGACCAGACCAGACCCAGACCAGACTCAGGAGACAGAGGAAGTCTGCAGAGGCACTTCCTGTTTTTCTACACGTTTTACATAAGGTTAGGGCAGGTATAGCAGGGAATAGGAGCTCTGAGTTTTGTATTTGATTGTAAAGATAATTAAATACTATTTATTTGACCTTATTTCTGTATTAAATTCTGAGTTACGTCAGTATTTTTTGGTATATTTGAGTGTATCCTTCCAAGTAAATCAGCTTTATGATATGTATGTCGCCTCTTTCACAGACCAGAGTCACAAAGCGCTTTACAATTGTTGTGGGATTTTGTCCATCACTGCACACAGAGATGGGAGCGGGGTCGTCATACAGGCCTATTGCACATGTTGTTAGTGGTAGGGGAAACTGGAGCACCTGGAGGAAACCTTCGCAGACACAGGAAGAACAGGCAAACTCCATTTCAGAAAGACCCCGTACCGACCGGGATTCGAGACTGGAAAAGTTTGTAGTAGTGACTCTGGGCACCAGTAGGAGGCCAGTCCCTGTGCTCCTCGAGAGTCCGAGTTGGTACCTATGGCACTAACAGGTCATGGATGTACTTTGTGAGATTTCAACAACAGGGTGTGACTAAAAGGACAGTGATTATCCAGGACCTGAACCTTCAACAACATTTATGGACGTTGGTCTCTGCCCTTTATGAACCAATACCAACGTGTTTTCTGTTTTATTTCAACGGTTGTGTAAAGTCCTGTAATAACTCTGGTTGTGATTTAGGGCGATACAAGAAAAAATGTAATTGAATTTTAGTGGCTTCCTATAAATTCAATTCAAATTTATTTCTGAACAGCAGTCGTTTCAAAGGACTCAATTTACCGACAACAGAATCAAGCCGTTTTATTGGAAAATATAAATTAGTTATAATCAGCCACTAGAATCAGACCCAGACGTACATGTAGGGACATAATAATTGACTGGCATTTATTGACCATCCATTTTCTTCCCCTTAATCCATTTCTGGGTCAGGGGGGTGGCAGTCAGAGACACCACCCAAGTCACAGAGCACCAGCCCCTCACTAATCCTTCTGCAGGTGGTGGGTCCACAAGAAGATGGCTGCTCTGTCAGTGAGAGCATAGCCTTGATCTTTCAGCGGGGGCTTCAGGCAAAGTGGGGTTAAGTGTCTTGCCCAAGGACAGAACGACAGCAGACATCAGTGGGAGTCGGTGGAGAAGGTCTTGAGGTGGCCAATGCTCTACAAACTGAGCCACAGTCGCCCGTCGTAATAAAGTCATGTACCTGTTTTCCCGGTGTTCTTCATGGAGGTCTTATTGGAGGACTCTGTGTTGAAGCCCTCTAGCGTAAGCTCCTGGTACTCTATGGACATCTTCGCCTCCGGATCCACGATGTTGATAGGCGACTGGTTCCTCTCGCTGCATTCTGGGTAAGCTCCAGCCCAGCCTTCATCCGGCCCATAAATACCTGCAAACAGCACCACAAACAACACGCTGTCAGAACACTTTGGAAACAGTTTGAGAGGCATGGGTGCTCGCTGACATTTCACAACCATCTCGTGTCTTCACAAACCAGCTGACGGCGAGCTGTGCCAAGTCATCAGAATTCCAATTAAAGCGCAGAATAAACAGCGCCAGGCCGGTCGCAGCCAAACACTTCCATTCATGTGGCAAATAGAGATTTCAAATGTCATTATGGTGACGCGGCGGCTTGTCCCTACTGCTTCCTGCTGCATCATAAACCGCGAGTCACTGTCGTATTCATGGATTGCTTTGGCTTACAGGCAACGCTGGGTTTAAACATTTAACTTCCTCAGATTCAGGAGAGTTGTGGGACGTCTTAAGAGAGCCACAAAGCACCTACGGTTTATGAGAAAGCCAACCAAAGAGATGTGATTTGTCTTCCATTATGTCTTCTGTTTTTCTTGACAAACTCTACAAAACCGACTTTACCAATGGTGTAAAGAGAATTCCAGTGGGTCACTGTTAGTAGAGTTGTTGGATTTTCATTAAAGTGAATTAGAATATATTCAAAGTTTAGACAACTTTGGGTTAACCTACTGTGTGGTGGGATGGAGCATTCTCCCATCCCCCAGTCATGAGTGAAAGAGCATAAGTAAACAAGAGCATAAGTAAACAAGAGCATAAGTAAACAAGAGCAGAGTAAATAAGCAGAAAGCCGAAAACATCTGTTTTCAGTAGATCTCATGTTTATTTAGAGGGAAGCCACGTCTTCTCTGAGGGAGAGGAAGGTGGGACATATTGTCACATGTGTTTCAAATTATCAGGGTATAAGACCAGAGCTCTTGGTCCATTCTTGGTCACTCTTCTGCTTTCCATCCAGCAGAGACCCAGACTAGACTGTAGTCTGTAACTTGTCTGTTTGTGCTGATGTCCAGATAACCTGTAGTTTTGAACCAGCGGCTGACAACATGTATTAAAGAGATCATGTTGTTGGAATGTGACTAGTTATTCACAGTCACAATCGGCTGTAAATCTCTATCTCAAGGCCATCGAGCACACCGTGAACGACACAGAGGTTAAAAGTTCTGGCTCGAGACAAAAATGAGTTGAGAGAGCGGTAAAAGAAGCCGTTTTTGAGAGTAAACACAAACCATCTGTGAACGGAAGAGGCGGGTAAAGATTTGTTTTCTATCTATCACGACGTCCTAAAAACAATGGCCTAACAATAGATGAGGTCAGTGGTATGCTAATGAGGTAGGATCGTTAGACCTGCTCCCACCCGACCAATCTCAGAAGGACAATAGTGATATGCTAATGAGGTAGGATCGTTAGACCTGCTCCCACCCGACCAATCTCAGAAGGACAATAGTGATATGCTAATGAGGTAGGATCGTTAGACCTGCACTCCACCCGACCAATCTCAGAAGGACAATAGTGATATGCTAATGAGGTAGGATCGTTAGACCTGCACTCCACCCGACCAATCTCAGAAGGACAATAGTGATATGCTAATGAGGTAGGATCGTTAGACCTGCACTCCACCCGACCAATCTCAGAAGGACAATAGTGATATGCTAATGAGGTAGGATCGTTAGACCTGCACTCCACCCGACCAATCTCAGAAGGACAATAGTGATATGCTAATGAGGTAGGATCGTCAGACCTGCACTCTACCCGACCAATCTCAGAAGGACAATAGTGATATGCTAATGAGGTAGGATCGTTAGACCTGCACTCCACCCGACCAATCTCAGAAGGACAATAGTGATATGCTAATGAGGTAGGATCGTTAGACCTGCACTCCACCCGACCAATCTCAGAAGGACAATAGTGATATGCTAATGAGGTAGGATCGTTAGACCTAGTCAAATCGTTACACCTAATCGGATCATTAGACCTGCTCCCACCCACCACTTAGCAGACCTTAGATGTGTTAATAAGTTAGCCTCAGGATCAGGGTTTAGCCACAGGTTAACTCTCCAATCCGCCGCTGAGATTTCATTCCCTTGAGAAAGAACGAAATCACAGATGATGCTAACTGAACTACAGATGATGCTAACTGAAGCACAGATGATGCTAACTGAAGTACAGATGATGCTAACTGAACTACAGATGATGCTAACTGAACTACAGATGATGCTAACTGAAGTACAGATGATGCTAACTGAAGCACAGATGATGCTAACTGAAGTACAGATGATGCTAACTGAACTACAGATGATGCTAACTGAAGTACAGATGATGCTAACTGAAGCACAGATGATGCTAACTGAAGTACAGATGATGCTAACTGAAGTACAGATGATGCTAACTGAACTACAGATGATGCTAACTGAACTACAGATGATGCTAACTGAAGTACAGATGATGCTAACTGAACTACAGATGATGCTAACTGAAGTACAGATGATGCTAACTGAAGTACAGATGATGCTAACTGAAGTACAGATGATGCTAACTGAAGTACAGATGATGCTAACTGAAGTACAGATGATGCTAACTGAAGTACAGATGATGCTAACTGAAGTACAGATGATGCTAACTGAAGTACAGATGATGCTAACTGAAGTACAGATGATGCTAACTGAAGTACAGATGATGCTAATGAAGCTACAGATGATGATGCTAACTGAAGTACAGATGATGCTAACTGAAGTACAGATGATGCTAACTGAAGTACAGATGATGCTAACTGAAGTACAGATGATGCTAACTGAAGTACAGATGACTGCTAATCTATGAAGTACAGATGATGCTAACTGAAGTACAGATGATGCTAACTGAAGTACAGATGATGCTAACTGAAGTACAGATGATGCTAACTGAAGTACAGATGATGCTAACTGAAGTACAGATGATGCTAACTGAAGTACAGAGATGCTAACTGAAGTACAGATGATGCTAACTGAAGTACAGAGATGCTAACTGAAGCACAGATATGCTAACTGAAGCACAGATGATGCTAACTGAAGTACAGATGATGCTAACTGAATACAGATGATGCTAACTGAATACAGATGATGCTAACTGAAGTACAGATGATGCTAACTGAAGACAGATGATGCTAACTGAAGTACAGATGATGCTAACTGAATACAGATGATGCTAACTGAATACAGATGATGCTAACTGAATACAGATGATGCTAACTGAAGTACAGATGATGCTAACTGAAGTACAGATGATGCTAACTGAAGTACAGATGATGCTAACTGAAGTACAGATGATGCTAACTGAAGTACAGATGATGCTAACTGAAGTACAGATGATGCTAACTGAAGTACAGATGATGCTAACTGAAGTACAGATGATGCTAACTGATACAGATGATGCTAACTGAAGTACAGATGATGCTAACTGAAGTACAGATGATGCTAACTGAAGTACAGATGATGCTAACTGAAGTACAGATGATGCTAACTGAAGTACAGATGATGCTAACTGAAGTACAGATGAGCTAACTGAAGTACAGATGATGCTAACTGAAGTACAGATGATGCTAACTGAAGTACAGATGATGCTAACTGAAGTACAGATGATGCTAACTGAAGTACAGATGATGCTAACTGAAGTACAGATGATGCTAACTGAAGCACAGATGATGCTAACTGAAGTACAGATGATGCTAACTGATGATGCTAACTGAAGTACAGATGATGCTAACTGAAGTACAGATGATGCTAACTGAAGTACAGATGATGCTAACTGAAGTACAGATGATGCTAACTGAAGTACAGATGATGCTAACTGAAGTACAGATGATGCTAACTGAAGTACAGATGATGCTAACTGAAGTACAGATGATGCTAACTGAAGTACAGATGATGCTAACTGAAGTACAGATGATGCTAACTGAAGTACAGATGATGCTAACTGAACTCAGATGATGCTAACTGAATACAGATGATGCTAACTGAAGTACAGATGATGCTAACTGAAGTACAGATGATGCTAACTGAAGTACAGATGATGCTAACTGAAGTACAGATGATGCTAACTGAAGTACAGATGATGCTAACTGAAGTACAGATGATGCTAACTGAAGTACAGATGATGCTAACTGAAGTACAGATGATGCTAACTGAAGTACAGATGATGCTAACTGAAGTACAGATGATGCTAATGATGATGCTAACTGAAGTACAGATGATGCTAACTGATGATGCTAACTGAAGTACAGATGATGCTAACTGAAGTACAGATGATGCTAACTGATGCTAACAGTACAGATGTAACTGAAGTACAGATGATGCTAACTGAAGAAGTACAGATGATGCTAACTGAAGTACAGTTGATGCTAACTGAAGTACAGATGATGCTAACTGAAGTACAGATGATGCTAACTGAAGTACAGTTGATGCTAACTGAAGCACAGATAATGCTAACTGATGATGCTAACTGAAGTACAGATGATGCTAACTGAAGTACAGATGATGCTAACTAAAGTACAGATGATGCTAACTGAAGTACAGATGATGCTAACTGAAGTACAGATGATGCTAACTGAAGTACAGATGATGCTAACTGAAGTACAGATGATGCTAACTGAAGTACAGATGATGCTAACTGAAGTACAGATGATGCTAACTGAAGCACAGATGATGCTAACTGAAGTACAGATGATGCTAACTGAACTACAGATGATGCTAACTGAAGTACAGATGATGCTAACTGAAGTACAGATGATGCTAACTGAACTACAGATGATGCTAACTGAAGCACAGATGATGCTAACTGAAGCCCAGATGATGCTAACTGAAGCACATATGATGCTAACTGAAGTACAGATGATGCTAACTGAAGCACAGATGATGCTAACTGAAGTACAGATGATGCTAACTGAAGTATAGATGATGCTAACTGAAGCACAGATGATGCTAACTGAAGTACAGATGATGCTAACTGAAGTACAGATGATGCTAACTGATGATGCTAACTGAAGTACAGATGATGCTAACTGAAGTACAGATGATGCTAACTGAAGCACAGATGATGCTAACTGAAGTACAGATGATGCTAACTGAAGTACAGATGATGCTAACTGAAGTACAGATGATGCTAACTGAAGTACAGATGATGCTAACTGAACTACAGATGATGCTAACTGAAGTACAGATGATGCTAACTGAAGTACAGATGATGCTAACTGAAGTACAGATGATGCTAACTGAAGCACATATGATGCTAACTGAACTACAGATGATGCTAACTGAAGTACAGATGATGCTAACTGATGATGCTAACTGAAGTACAGATGATGCTAACTGAAGCACAGATGATGCTAACTGAAGCACAGATGATGCTAACTGAACTACAGATGATGCTAACTGAAGTACAGATGATGCTAACTGAAGTACAGATGATGCTAACTGAAGTACAGATGATGCTAACTGAAGTACAGATGATGCTAACTGAAGTACAGATGATGCTAACTGAAGTACAGATGATGCTAACTGAAGTACAGATGATGCTAACTGAAGTACAGATGATGCTAACTGAACTACAGATGATGCTAACTGAAGTACAGATGATGCTAACTGAAGTACAGATGATGCTAACTGAAGCACAGATGATGCTAACTGAAGTACAGATGATGCTAACTGAAGTACAGATGATGCTAACTGAACTACAGATGATGCTAACTGAAGTACAGATGATGCTAACTGAAGTAAAGATGATGCTAACTGAAGTACAGATTATGCTAACTGAAGCACAGATGAGGCTAACTGTAGCACAGATGAGGCTAACTGTAGCATAGATAATGCTAACTGTAGCATAGATAATGCTAACTGTAGCATAGATAATGCTAACTGTAGCATAGATGATGCTAACTGTAGCATAGATAATGCTAACTGAAGCACAGATGATGGCTAGCAACGTTTCTTTGTTTTGAATAATCTACGACTGAGATTTTACCCAAACGTTTCTTATACAGATATTAAAAAAACATCAATAGTGCACGCTCTCTCTGTCAGTCTAATATTCAACAAATAAATTCAATATGGCGGCTAGTTCTCACCCTTTTCAATAAAAATAATTATTAAGCCTGACTTCCAAAATGAGATTGACAGAAGTGGATCAAAACAAATGTGATCGCGGTGGATAAAAAAACACAGAAACATTGGAGACGTCGACCAAAGCAACAGTCGTGCATCTGAAACTGTGCCGTTGGAAAAAGGCACACATTTGAATATGAATAACACCAGGACGCACACGATAAACTAGCTTTGACATTTGAGAGACTTGTGCGTAACAAATAAACGACAGAGATTCGTTTTTTGAGCCACTCTCTTTTCACAGCTGCTGCATTGTGGGAGAAAACTGTCTCGTACATGGGGTTGTCAAACTTATCAGGTCACGATCCTGAAATACTTATGCTGCTCCAAAACGTTCCCGTCAAGGTTCACCGGTGACATTACAGCGTTCAAAAGAGCCTACAGTTAACAGTGGGGTAAGTTTATTTGTATAGCACAATTCATACACAAGGCAATTCAAAGTGCTGAACAAAACAAGAAAGATATTAAAATCATAAATAATCACAAAACATTAAAAAGAAAGATACAAATATAAAATCCCTCAGAGCAAGAGGGTAGAGAGCAATGGAACGATCTTGTACCGGGTATCTAAATAATAATAATAATAATAATAATGCATCAAACTTATATAGCGCTTTTTTGGACACTCAAAGACGCTTTACAAAACACGTAGAAATAAACATTGAAAAACAAAATTAAGGAAAGGCTGAAACAGGTGGGTTTTTAGGAGAGATTTAAAGTTCTGTAGTGAGTCTGAGTTTCTGATTGGTTGAGGGAGTGAGTTCCAGAGAGTGGGGGCAGCTGCAGCGAAGGCTCGGTCCCCCAAATAATAATGTTAATATTGCCAGCCATCCATCTTCTTCCCCTTAATCCATTTCTGGGTTGAGGGGGTGGTCAATCAGATCTGCGTCCGTAATAATAATAGTAATGATTATAGAGTTTTATACGGCTCTTTTCTGAACACTCAAAGATGCTTCACATGTCATTATCCTTTCACTCCATATGCAGTGGTGATAAACTATTGCCGTAGCCACAGCTGCCCCAGGGCACACTGACAGACGCAAGGCAACCACCACCAACCATCCACACCCACACCAGACTCATTCTAATGTGGGGGAAGTGTCTTGACTAACGACACAGCCACAATTTGGCACTTTACAGCCGCCCCACCTGGTGTTCCCAGAGGTCTCCCATCACAGCACTAACCAGGCCCTACCCCGCACAGCTTCAGAGGTACATGCAGGTATGGCCACTTTGGTAGCAGTCCAAATTCAGACTTCAAAAACACTCTTATCAATGAATAAACCCGAGACTAAATAATGGAGCTGACTTCAAAAGGCTGTAAAATGCTCCGGTGACTGTTGGATACGACTGGAATGTAATATCCCTCTGAGAAATTAAATTATAACTTATCAAACCCCAGCATTTGGTCATAATATTAGAGGTATTATCAGAGTAGACCAATAGACGCACAGTTTGTATGTATTTTTCTCTTTTTTAGCCAGTAAAAAGTGGACAAAAGCAGAAGTTCTGTCTCACTGTGGTTACTTTGATCGTCAGTTGTCTGATCGACGCAATATAATCTCTTTAATTGTTTGAATATTGCACGGTTGCAAAGATAATTATCTGTTGTAGTCATTGTGTTTGTGTGAACGATTGATTTGTTATGTTCATATTTTATTTCTCTCAGCAGCCTGCTTCGGCGCTGAGCTGCGAGCCGCGGTGAGTCACTGGGAGACAGACTTTGCAGAGCCATTATCAGTTTGTGGGAGATAATGAAATGCAAATACTTTGAGAATAGCTTCCCTGAAAGACATTTCTGCTATTGGCATTTAAACACAGAGAGCTAGGAATAGCAGCGTAACGGAGAAATGAAATCCCTCCTCACCTGCGCTCCCTTGGCCACAGATGAAGAGACTATGGGAATGTCGTCGCAGCCACTTAAAACATTACAATATTTAAAGCCATAAAAAGGTCATGCGTTTTATAACACGTTTAGAGGTTAAAGAAGCAGCAACACATGTTTTTGTTTCTCCACTAAAACGGAATATGTCTGTTTATTTTCATTTAACCTTTATTTAACCAGGAAAAACCCTGTTGAGATTAAGAATTTTCAAAGGAGTCCTGGTTAAGAGGCAGCCGAGCCACGCACAAACACAACAGACGGATAAAATACATTACAAATGGTCTTAAGATTGGACTTAAAATCATTTACAGTCTCTAAGATGGGCAGAGACTGAGGAGAGAGGGATAACTACTCTGCCACTGTGCCGCTAATGGCTAACAATGAGGGTCCTTAGCACTCCAGAACTCCATGTTGTTGAAATCTTGCACTGAAGTTTGTGACATGTTAGCGCCATGTGTTCCAACTGGGAATCTGAGGAGCGCTTTGGCTGTCTGTTTTGACCGAGCTTCAAGTTTTTTGTTAAGTATCGGCCCAAACTTTGACAATCGGTGCTTCCTTGTGAAGAAGATGACATAGTCTGGGATCGTGTCTTAAATTCAGACAGAAGACATGTTTTATTGTCGATGGTAGAGACAACACGAACAACAGATACAACAGAATCAGAATCAGCAGCTGCCACAGTGCCATGTAGCTTGGCCTTCATATAGACAAAACAAGGGAAAAGTACTGGCTTCTGCACATTGATAGAATGATGAGTTTAACTTTAACAAAAGTTGCTTCAAAGTGTTATGAAATCTCACACTTGTTAGCTCGGTACTTCAGCCGTCCTGCCGTTAGCTTACCTTGCGTATCTAGAAATTATTGTTATTATTATTATTGTTATCACTGTGGCACCTCAAATGGTCTCCCATCCATCCCCCATTTTTCTCCAACTGGTTCATGGATAAGAATCTGTAAATCAATGTTTTAACAGCATGGTCCGTTATGAAGGTTGTGCTGCTGATGTGGAGATAGAGACTGTGGACCTTGGGCCTGGATCCTGCGTTCCATTACTGGAGGAGAAGCTGATGGAGCTGAGTGCTTACAAACATGACGTTGTTATCAAATCCAATCCCATTTAGTCTGAAAATCAAATCTAAAAACAACTTGAGAAGATGCAGCCTCCAGAGGACTTTATTTAGAGATAAACAAAGGCTGGGCGTTGGTGGAGGTTGAGCCGAGCAGAGCTGAATAAATGCATGAATCCTCAGCTCGCAGCCTACACACTCTGTTTGGATCACAGAGTCCCATCAACACCCACCCCCTGCCCCTGCCCCTGCCCCCACCGCCCCCCGCTAAACCATCATGAATAAAATACAGAGTAATGTTAGAGCCAGAAAGAAACATTATTTTGATTTCTTTTGCTCTTATTGTGTGTTTTAAGTAAAGTAGTGGCTGTTTGTGTGACTTAGGGTGTATTCAGACCTGAAAAGTCCTTTGCTCCGCTTGCTTGATCCGAATCAAAAGCGGACTAAACTTTTTTCTTTTGCTCCGGTTCGTATTCAGACTGTCCTTTTTGCAAGTGAACTTTTTTATATAAACATATTGACACGTGTATTCAGACCTGCATAAAAGCTTCGGATCAGAGTTCCAAACGAATCCTGGTCCGTTTAAAGTGGAGCAAATGTGCAGGTCTGAATACACCCTTAAAGTCGCAGGTTTAAGATAACTTATAGAAACATACCAAAGACATGTCGCTGTGTTGCTTTGTGGGTCAGAGCCTCGTATCAGCAAAAAAACCAGTACACACATGAACAACAATACACTTTCATTTTGTTTTTGTGTGTGTTTTTTAATGTGTTCTTTTGACCGTCTCATTTTAACTTGTGAAGAACCGTGTGAGTCCATTAAAGGTTACTTCTACATCTTTAGAATGTTCTGGAAACAGCAGCGAGTCCAAACTGCCTCTGAAACTGTTGTTTTGGGTTTTACTATTTTTTGTTTTCTTACTTTTTTCTGCCTGAGATGTTGCTGCAGTTCAGTGTTGATGGTTTTACACTGGTCCAGACCAGAGCAGAGAGGATTCATGGTTTTACACTGGTCCAGACCAGAGCAGAGAGGATTCATGGTTTTACACTGGTCCAGACCAGAGCAGAGAGGATTCATGGTTTTACACTGGTCCAGACCAGAGCAGAGAGGATTCATGGTTTTACACTGGTCCAGACCAGAGCAGAGAGGATTCATGGTTTTACACTGGTCCAGACCAGAGCAGAGAGGATTCATGGTTTTACACTGGTCCAGACCAGAGCAGAGAGGATTCATGGTTTTACACTGGTCCAGACCAGAGCAGAGAGGATTCATGGTTTTACACTGGTCCAGACCAGAGCAGAGAGGATTCATGGTTTTACACTGGTCCAAACCAGAGCAGAGAGGATTCATGGTTTTACACTGGTCCAAACCAGAGCAGAGAGGATTCATGGTTTTACACTGGTCCAAACCAGAGCAGAGAGGATTCATGGTTTTACACTGGTCCAAACCAGAGCAGAGAGGATTCTGCTGTGACCTGAAGGACTGTTGTTATTATTATTATAGTTATCTTTTTAGAATGATGATGCTACTCGACACCTGAATTTCTCCGACGGGGGTCAATAAAGTATCTTTCCATCTGTACTTCTACATGCAGTAATAAAATGTGTGATGGCTTTATATATTTTCAACAAAACATTTCCTGAAGAAGTATACGGAGCACATTTGCCCGTCAACCAAACGGATCTGAGTTGTGTCTGGGAGTCCCACCTCCACACTTCCACAGTGGCTCTAACTCTGGCCTTAATTGAAAGCAATCCCGGGCTCTTGGGCACTAAAAAGAATTTGTGTCTGATTACTCATGCCCTGGCGCGTTGTGAGGGCTGGGTAATGTCTATTTCATTGAATTAGATGACATCCTGTTCTCCTTCCTCTCCGTCCTTGCCTGGGGGGCTGCTATCAATTGAGCTGGTCTGGGTTTTGTACGGGGTTAGCATTACCTATGGATCCAGACAGCTACGGCTGGACGGCAAATGCACTGGGGCGATTAGTCACTGACTTAATATAACTAATTTGTGCTGAAAGCAGCGATGGAGAGTGCCGACTGCAGCGCGGGGAAAATGGAGCCTAGCTTGAGTGGCGGAGCTCTCCCCACACCGGGCTAATGGCCGAGGAGCAGGCTGCACAACCACTCTCAGGAACATCCGTCCATTTCTCAAAACATGTTCGAGCGAATGCAATATTTCAGCTCGATAAAGGTCTTAGTGCTACACGGTAAACGGACATTTTTATAAAGAGCTTTTCTATTTCTAAGACATTCATAAAGCTTTACGTTAAAGAACCACTCACAATCGTAGAGCAGCCAACGGTTTTTCTAACAATCTCAATGCGTTATATTTTGCGTTATATATCAGTAGATAAAATGATACTTTGAAATATAAAATGTTAAAATGTAATGTCGTATACTACAGTGTCCGCACAGCTCAATGATCAGTATTTATCTGTTTACTTGGATTCTGTCAATCAAGAATCTCTAAAGTAAATGTTAGTCATTTAGACATATGCAATTATGAAACTAAACATTACTATGTAGATGCAGGATGTTTTTGACTCAATGTTTGGTGATTGAGAGAAAAGGAGTCTGAGGCACTTTGTTGAAGAGAAAAAACATATAAAAGTATTAAAAATGGACCGCCAATCTGTTTGGTGTTTCATAATAATAAAAATCAGACATTTTCACATGACAGGAAATCATGTGACAGAAAAAAACATACAGAATTATTGCTTCGGGGCGGCACGGTGGCTGAGTGGTTAGCACTCTCGTCTCTCAGCAAGAAGGTCCTGGGATCAAATCCCGGTCGGACCAGGGCCTTTCTGAGTGGAGTTTGCATGTTCTCCTTGTGTCTGCGTAGGTTTCCTCCGGGTACTCCGGTTTCCCCTACCACTAAAAATATGTCCAATAGTTCTGGCATGTGCCTCCTGTACTGGCCCCGCTCCCATCTCTGTGTGGAGTGAGAGACAAATGCCCAAAATTAACAATTGTAAACCGCTTTGAGACTCAGATCTGCAGTGAAAAGGCGGTATATAAATAAAGATTACTTACTACTACTTCACACATTAAAAAACTGGAGAAACTTTCTAAAAAATATGCATTACTATGTAGACTTGTAAGTAAGTATTGGCAACACAAAACGCATTTCCCACGGCTTCAACTGAAAGCTACACAACCCTGTATACACACAAACACCCAACAGTTGTCCATAAATCTGTCTAAGGCCTAAAACAAATCAATCACTACAAGTTTATTTACAAAGCACAAATCATTCAGTACCATTCAAGATGCATGGGCGGCACGGTGGCTGAGTGGTTAGCACTCTCGCCTCTCAGCAAGAAGGTCCTGGGTTCGAATCCCGGCCGGACCAGGGCCTTTCTGAGTGCAGTTTGCATGTTCTCCCCGTGTCTGCGTAGGTTTCCTCCTACCACTAAAAATATGTCCAATAGTTCTAACATGTGCCTCCTGTACTGGCCCCGCTCCCATCTCTGTGTGGAGTGAGAGACAAATGCCCAAAAAATAACAATTGTAAACCGCTTTGTGACTCTGGTCTGTGAAAGGCGGTATATAAATAAAGCTTACTTACTACTACTTACATTACGTACCAAACTTCTAAACTCATTCCCAAACATCAGAAACAACCTGCTGATCCAGACTGACTGTGGTTGTATGTCCTGCCCCACACACTGACTGTGGTTGTATGTCCTGCCCCACACACAGACTGTGGTTGTATGTCCTGCCCCACACACTGACTGTGGTTGTATGTCCTGCCCCACACACAGACTGTGGTTGTATGTCCTGCCCCACACACAGACTGTGGTTGTATGTCCTGCCCCACACACTGACTGTGGTTGTATGTCCTGCCCCACACACTGACTGTGGTTGTATGTCCTGCCCCACACACAGACTGTGGTTGTATGTCCTGCCCCACACACAGACCAGTCTCAGTGGATCCCTCCTCGGGCTGCCCTTGCCCTCAGTCCTCTCCAGGTGAATGCTCTGACCGCTGTGGAGAGAGGGGCAGAGATTACGGCTAATACTGGCCCCGCCGGACGCTCGGCCGCTCAAATCCAGGCCAACTCTGAACCGCATTGATTCCTGCCACTTCCACACTAATCCTGATGGGATCGCAGCAGAGGAAAACCTTCTCTGGTGCCAAATGAAGACGGGAAACAGTGCCCGGCTTGGCGATTCTCGTTATTTCCACGCTTGAAGAGACCCTTTCTGACGCGGGCGCTTAATTGCGGACGATGGACATATGGCAAACTCCGGCTTCGCTCTTTCTGGACCGAACGAGAGCCGCCTTTGAAGCCGAGCCCTCTGCTTCCTGCTTGTCCTCTCGCTAGTTAGCTGCACCTTGATTTCATGTTATTCTCAAGTTCGTCAGATTTTCCTGCCTACGAATGTCTCCCCAAGGTGTTTTTTTTCTTCTGTGTGAAAAAATAGATTTGTCTCCGTAATTGCAGACTTACGGCCGCCCTTCCTCCGCCGTAGGTTTGGTTTGTTGATGCTGTAAACTGGAGCCGTGGCGGGCTTTTGAGTGAGGTCCACAACACAGCAGCTGCTTCAAAAATGCCTCTTAATTGACTGAAAAGCCTCAAACTCTGTCAAAGGTCAGAAGAGACGCCAGGAGTATTTAGAAAAGTAAATCATTGACGGAGACGAGGAGCGGGCGCTTCCTCCTGAGACTTATTGACAATGCATCGTTACCAAGGCAACCGGAGCTCGGCCGACACCCGCCCTCCACCGCCAATGTTTACCTGACTGGACCCTGCTCCCAGACCGGACCCTGACTCACAGACTGGACCCTGCTCCCAGACTGGACCCTGACTCACAGACTGGACCCTGCTCCCAGACTGGACCCTGCTCCCAGACTGGACCCTGACTCCCAGACTGGACCCTGACTCACAGACTGGACCCTGCGCCCAGACCGGACCCTGACTCCCCAGACTGGACCCTGCTCCCAGACTGGACCCTGCTCCCAGACTGGACCCTGCTCCCAGACTGGACCCTGACTCCCAGACTGGACCCTGCGCCCAGACTGGACCCTGACTCCCAGACTGGACCCTGCTCCCAGACTGGACCCTGACTCCCAGACTGGACCCTGCTCCCAGACTGGACCCTGACTCCCAGACTGGACCCTGCGCCCAGACTGGACCCTGCTCCCAGACTGGACCCTGCTCCCAGACTGGACCCTGCTCCCAGACTGGACCCTGCACCCAGACTGGACCCTGCTCCCAGACTGGACCCAGCTCTGGCCCTGCCTTAATGACTGCAGACAACACTCTCCAGATCCTTCTGCCCGGCTCTTCTCGGAAAACAAAATAACAAAGGATGAGCTCGTGAAAGAATGCAGTGAAAGAGATGTCGACTACTCTGTGGCAATAAAAGTCAAATTGTGTTTGGACAATACCATATTTTTTAGGCCAAATTGTGCTTAAAATATTCTAAGTAATGTTTATTTAAATAGCACATTTTACAGACTGAGGTCACCCAAAGGCACTTTACAAGGGTCAGATATTTTCTCGATCACACACAGAGACACACTGGAGCATCAAGTCCAGACCTTGGTACCAAATGAAATGTGTACTACGGTACGGTAAGACCCGGCCAGGGCTGGGTGTGAACATGTAAGAGCTTTGATGTCTTTTGTTCCGTCATCACCTTGAAACATCACGGTCCTGAAGACTCGGGTAAATACAGTCTTTAAAGCCGTGGAAAGACTTGTTTGTTCTAAAGCTCTGATGTCAACATTTTTTTTATTTTTCAGGAGGTTTTTTTTATTTTTTTTAGAGTACAGTTTTTCTGCCGAACATGGGGCAAAAATTAAAATACAAAAAGCAAAACTGCTAAAATGAAAGATTTGATCAAATGTAATCCAAAACTAAAAGAAAAACACCATATTTACAAAGATATTATTATTATATTTTATTCTTAATACACATTACATTTCCACCAAACCTCAAACTAATTGGTTGCATTTGGATGGAACCAAAAAGTCAACCCAAAGTAAAGAAGGTCGTGTTAAATGTAAGTCCTGTACATTGTTGACTCGCTGCAGACTTTAGCAGATCACCATGGCAACGCTGCTGTCTGCTGTCGTGGCGCTAATGTACAATAAAAATGTGTCCGGGGTATCGGGTTCTACGGGACGAGTACGAGTACAAGTCTATGGTACTGACCCGATACCAGTATTGGTGCATATAGTATAGATTTTATAGATGTTAAACTTCTTTGTTAAGCTAAAGTCAGAGTTGTTGTGCTCATTATGCTACAAATTAAGATTTTATGCTAGCGTTAGATATTTTTATTGTGATTATTTGATGCTATTATTTTGTGTTGTGGATCAGTTTAGTCCAAGTGTGCTCCTCTTTCCTACTCTTCTGTAAATGCTGATAAAACACTGACATCTCACTGCAGGACCATAATCTTAATCTATAATCCAGTGTCTTCCAAAGTGGGGTCCGCAGCCTCCTGGTGGGCCGCGGGGGTACTGCAGGGTCATCAAATTGTAATCATTTGTGTATAAGTGGGGATGGTCATTTACACGTTTTATTTCCCCCAAATAAAATTACGAGAACAGTCTATTTTTAACGTTGTCTTCTTGGTTATTATTTCGGGGGGCTCCGCAGACCCGTCAGATTTTTAAGGGGGCCGCGGTGTTACTGACTTTGGGAATGGCTGCTATGATCTATAATGTCAATAATCAATAATAATCTATCATATCCTGAGTACCTATATCCAGATTATTCTATTCTCACAATAGTATATAGTATAGTAGTATGTATAGATTCATTATTCTAATTTTCAGGTTGTTACTTGGTCATTTTCAAGGTTATTATTAGTGTGGAATCCTATGCAAGCTGCTGTGACAACGCACTTTTCCAGTCAATAACATCTGTCTAAGTCTAAGTCTAATCTCGTACGTGTGAGTCAGAGCTCTACGTCTCTCGATAGAAACAACAAAGTCTAAAATAACAAAGAAAACAAGTGGATTTGAGTCTTCTCCCTCAAACATCAGCCTCGATGAAGAAGTACCGCTGAGGATCTTTGACATTTGGTGTGAGTCGATGTTGGCGTCTGACCTCTCTCTCGTCAGGCCGTGGTTCTGTCCGAGCGTCTGACCTCTCTCTCGTCAGGCCGTGGTTCTGTCCGAGCGTCTCTCACGTGGAGGGTGTCATTGTGATGCTGATGCTCGGGTGGAGCAGGGTGACATTTGAGAGCTGAGTGAAATGGAGAGGAAAGAGCAGAATAACAGAGTGGACGTCTCCGGGCTGGACTTGTCATTCATGTGGGAGCGCCCCCCCCCCCGCACTCCATTAAACACTGCCAGCTGGCTCCACAGACTCCACAGACTGCCCCTGACTCCACTGTCGGGTTCGTAGGTCTTTCATCTGCTTCTCCAGGTGATAAATATAAATGTGCACCTTATTTACCCCTCTGCATTTGACCCATCCTGATGCCACTACGGCTTACGTCAGGAGCAGTGGTCGCCGTAGTAACAGCGCCCGGAAACCCATCTCCAGTTGTTGATGCTCGGCTTGGTCAGGACCAGAGCTGGAGGATTTGTCTCTTGAGCATATTTTTTTTGTGGTAGAAGAAACCAGAGCACTCGGAGGAAACCTACGCTGACACGGGGAGAACATGCAAACTCCACTCAGAAAGGCCCTGGTTCCAACCGGGATTCGATCTCATTGGGAGCTGCTTCCGTCCTGCACCGAACCTGTCCACGTTAATCCAAGGTAATCAGGGAAATAAAAAAGAAGCAATTGTTTTTGTTTATATAGAGAAACGTTTGGAATATTGGCAATGCAACTCCAGTAGATTAAAAAAGCCAACACCATCTAAACCCTTTAGCCGTCAGGTTATTTTCTAAGAGGCTCAGGTTTGATCTTAATTTCATAATAACTTCAAAGTGAAAAGAAATGATGTATTTGCAGTGAGAATTAGAGAATATGAAAAGGATGGGGCCCAAAAGTTTTTCTGTAGGGAATTCAATTTTACCCTCTGGAAGGTCTAGATGTTAGCTTTATTGTTATTTACTGACATTTGCTTTAAGAATGTGTCCCAACATTCCAAATAAAATGCAGCTGTGAATCAAAAAGGACGTATCATAACCAATTTTAAATTCCAGAATCCAGTCAATCCAGCCCCAATCCAGTTTTAGGATTCCAGGTTTTCGGCCCCACGTCAAGTCTGATGAACTAAAGCGGCCCTCTTACTGAAAAGTTTGGACACCCCGGGCCTCGGGGGTTACGTATCATAACAACACAATAAAAACATGGCTGAACACTACGGAAGCTTGTTAGGTTCACTTGTGAGTGTTTTTTCCCGCTGGTATCATGTTATTTCATGATACTTCATAGTTGTGTATCATGAAATAACATGATACTGTAGATACAGAAGAAGAAGCTGTCAGCTTCTGATAAATTGGTATCATGAAATAACATGATAGTTGTGTATCATGAAATAACATGATAGTTGTGTATCATGCAATAACATGATACCAACAGAAAAAAAAAAACACACTCACAAGTGAACCTAACAAGCTTCCGTAGAACACGATATCGTTTTGTAATTTAAAATCTCAAAGGTCCAGAAACGACTGACACTGTTTGGAAAGGGGATGTGAGCTGTTCTTCAGACAGATGTGTGTTTAGAAGCTTGTAAATGTGTAAAAGGAAACAGATACAGTAAGTGTCCACATTTAAATTCAGGAACTAACATAAAACCTAATAGTAAATGAAATATATCACAGATTGTTTGGAGCACGTTAAAAACCAGATCAATCAATCAATCAATCAACGTTTATTTATAGAGCGCCTTTCCTACACAAGGCAACGCAAAGCGCCTCACAACCCATATAACATCATGCATAAATCATCAAACATTAGAATTTAAGTAAACATAAAAGGACAGATTAAGAGCACAAGATATATAAAATCACACAAGTAGTTAAAAACCGTAAAACATTAAAATCACACAAGGGATTAAAATCATAAATAATCATAAATAATCATAGCGCATTAAAAAGATTAAAGATAAAAACAAATATAAAATCATTCACTTGTATGCACAGCTAAAAAGAACTGTTTTCAGTTCAGTTTTAAAAACTGCTAGAGTAGACGCCTGTCTCACACTCTCGGAAGACGGTTCCAGACTCTAGCTGCATGAATCTGAAACGCAGCCTCCCCATGTCTAGTTCCGACTCTTGGCACTAACAGAAGTCCAGTCCCTGTGCTCCTCAGAGCCCGAGTTGGTTCATATGGCACCAACATGTCGCGGATGTACCCTGGTGCGAGGCCATGGAGAGACTTGTACACAAGTAAAGCTACTTTAAAATCTATTCTCTGAGCCACAGGAAGCCAGTGCAGAGACCTGAGGACCGGACTAATGTGGTCGTACTTCCTGGTTCTAGTCAGGACTCGAGCTGCAGCATTTTGGATGTACTGCAGCTGTTTTACCGCTTGTTTAGAGAGACCTGTGAACAAGCCATTGCAGTAGTCCAATCGACTGGAGACAAATGCGTGGATAAGAATCTCCAAGTCTGCTTTAGACACAATGTTTTTAATTTTAGCAATGTTTCTTAGGTGGAAGTAAGCTGATGATGTCACAGATGATATGTGGCTATTGAAATTTAAGTCTGAGTCCATTATTACTCCTAGATTTCTGACCTGAGTTGAGGGTTTTAGGGAGAGAGACTGGAGGTGGCAGATAACGCTCTCTCTTTGTTTTTGAGGTCCAAAAACAATAATTTCAGTTTTTTCTGTGTTTAGCTGGAGAAAGTTATTTTGCATCCAATCACTGATTTGTTGGATACAGTGAAGGAGCGAGTCCACTGGTCCATGTTCTCCTGCTGTCAGGGACACATAGACCTGAGTATCGTCAGCATAATTGTGATAGGACACGTTATTACTGTGTATTAACCTACCCAGAGGCAGCATGTAAATATTAAACAGGAGAGGCCCCAGGATTGAGCCCTGTGGCACTCCGCAGGTTAGGGCCAGATGGTCTGAGATACAGTTTCCGATCTCCACAAAATACTTTCTGTCCTGTAGGTAGGATATAAACCAGCTTAGGGCTGTTCCAGAAACACCAACCCAGTCCTCAAGTCTCTGAATGAGGATACCATGATCGACAGTGTCGAAAGCAGCACTTAAATCTAACAGGATAAGAACTGAGACTTTTCCTGCGTCAGTGTTAAGTCTGATGTCATTTGTTACCTTCACTAGAGCGGTCTCTGTGCTGTGGTGGGGTCTAAAACCAGACTGGAACATATCAAAAGAGTGATTGATTATTAAAAATTCTGTAAGTTGTTGATAGACAACTTTTTCTAGAATTTTACCCATGAAAGGCAGATTTGAAATGGGCCGATAACTTTTAAGTGCCAAGGCATCCAGACACCTCTTTTTTAGGAGGGGTCTGATGACTGCCGTTTTCAGGGCCATTGGGAATGTTCCAGATTCAAGAGACATATTTACTATATGCGTGAGTGAAGGTAAAAGACTGCTCAGAACAGATTTAAGAAATCTAGGAGGTAATACATCCAGGCTACATGTAGAAGAACTCAGACTTGTAATTATCATTTGGACAGTTTCATTTTGTACTGGTGTAAAGTGTGTCAGCCCAAAAAGCTTCACTGGCTGTTGGATTGTAATTTCTACTGTGGAGGTGATGGCATTTTTGATGCCTTGGACTTTGTCATTAAAAAACTCTGCAAACTCATTACATTTGGTTTTGGAGGTAAGCTCTGATGGCATCTTAACAGGGGGATTTGTCAATTTATTTACTGTTGAGAACAGAACGCGTAGATTGTTACTGCAACCTTCAATTGTTTCGGAAAAATAAGTTTCCCTCGTTCTACGTAGCACACTGTTGAACTTGCACAATGCATCTTTGAAGATCTCATGGTCAACTTGGAGATTTTACTTTCGCCACTTCCGCTCGGCCTTCCGGCACTCTCTCTTCTGTGCCCTGACAGAGTCTGCTTTTGTCCATGGCGCTTTTTGCTTATTTGTAACAATTTTGACCTTTACAGGAGCAATCGTGTCCAGAACATCCAAAACACTAGAGGTGACAGAGTTAAGTAATTCATCCACAGTAGAACACAACGTGTTATCAAAGTTTATCATCCCCATGAAAAGTTCACCTGTATTTTTGTTTATGTGTCTTCTTCTTCTAACAATTGAGGATTCAGCTCGTGCTTTACTATTGAGACACATATCAAAAAATACACAGAAATGATCTGACAGAGCAACATTGGCCACATTTACATTTGAGATATTAACCCCTTTAGTAATTAGCAGATCGAGAGTGTGTCCTCTGCTATGGGTGGGGCCACTCACATGCTGAGTGAGACCAAAGGTTTCCAGCACAGAGCTCAGCTCTTTCGCGTATCTATCATTAACGTTATCTACATGTATATTAAAATCACCTATGACGACTAAACTATCAAAGTCTGTGCACACAACTGAAAGCAACTCGGTGAAATGATCAGTGAAACTATGACATGACTGTGGCGGCTTGTACACAACAATAATAAGAATAGAAGATTGTTTTTGTTCTATTTTAAAAGAGACATACTCAAATGAGGAAAATTTCCCAAGAGGTACTCTATGGGAGACAATACAATCTTTAAAAACTGCTGCTGTGCCTCCTCCTCTTTTATTTTCTCGAATTTCTGATTCAAATTTGAAATTTGGTGGTGTTGTTTCTATTAAAACTGCATTTTCTGTATTATGGTCAAGCCAAGTTTCAGTCATAAACATAAAGTCAAGATCATAAGAACAGATAAAATTATTAATTAAAAAGGATTTATTGCATAGTGATCTGACATTAAGCAGAGCAAGGTTAAAAATAATATCAGTGTCAGTGGGTTTAGTTGATTGACTACAAAGAATTGGAATTAGATTTCCTGAGTTGGACCGTCTAACTGCTGTCCTTCTGTTATATTTGTGTTTATTCAAATTAAAACACATTTCTGAGCCGGTGCGAGGAACACACACAGTCTCTATTGGTTTAAAAAGTGAACTCTGTTTTACTTTGTTAAGTTCCAGATGCATGACTGAGTAAGCACCGTTCAGTGGCAGGACTGGTATTACACTGCCAGACGGACAGGGGTCAGTGTTTGCACCACAGTACTCACCCGGTGCTGGAGTGGAGGAGGAAGGTGGTAGTGGGGGCCGAGGGGCCTCGGATGTAAACAGTCACGCCCCCCTCGGGGAGCACTGAACAACATGGCGTAAAAAGTCCATCAATAAACTGGTACCGTATCTGTTCGGGTGCAGACCGTCTGGACGATAGGCCACGTGACGCTTCCAGAACAGGCCAAAGTTGTTCACAAAAACAAAGTTAAAAGTGCTGCATGCAGACTGGAGCCACATATTCAGCGCCACAACGCGACTGTAGAGGCAGTCACCCCGGTTTACAGTCGGGACTGGACCAGAGATAAAAACACACAACCCGGAGGACTGGAGGAGGCGGAACAGATCCATAAAGTGCTTCTTTGTGACCTCTGACTGCTGCAGCTTCATGTCGTTTATACCCACATGCACGATTACCTTGGATATGGTATCGGGCAGGGAGTGAAGCAGAGGAGGGAGACGGATGAGCAGATCTGGGACAGTAGCTCCAGTAATGCAGTGAGTGACCGCGTTAAAAAAGCGGACGTGCCTCACGATGGAATCTCCAACAATCAAAGTAGTCGGGGCGAAGAGTGGACGTAGCCGCGGAGAGAGCGCTCGGTGTCCATGGCCAGAACCAGCGGGCTCATCCAGGGATGGGTCCGAACCAGGGCGCTGCTGAACACATGGAGGGGAGCGGGGGTGTTGATTCCCAGCTCCGGGCAACCCACGCTGTGTGCACGGAGACGCTGGAGCAGCGAGAGGAGCAGGCTCGGGTCGCTGCTGCTGACCCGGTGAAGGTAAGTGGTGGTGATGCACTGGGGTCAGAGAAGGGGAATGATCACTCTTTCGTCTGAGGACAGCTTCCTTTAAGAGTGTCTTTCTCGCAGTGGACCTGGATCCAGGAAGTCTCCAGAGCTAAGTGCTTTAACAAGTTCTGAGGTGCGTGATGATTGTAGAGCACTAAAAGCACCAATAATTGTCTTTATCCTACATACGGCACAATGAAATCCCAAATGTATTCCGCTAATCAGAAAATTGAGACACACAATCCCATCTTTCAGCGTTTAATTGAACAGTGTTAATCAGCGTGTGATTAATATTCATGAATGTATCGTGTGGAATCAGGCTGTTAATAAATATAACACGCGATCTGCCTTGTGCGGCAATTAATTGTGTTAACTGTCTGTCAGCGTTACTCAAAATGGCGGCCTCGTTATCGCCATGGAGACGTAAGCAGACGATTACACACTTTCATCCCTTGCCTTTCCAACGGGCTGGAGTCGGGACTAATGTGGACGGATTGGAAAAGTGCTTGGACTGAGCTCACATTGAAAACATTTTAGACTTTTCCAGAAGCAGCAACAAAACACACGAGTTGATAAAAACATATTATAATAAATATAAGTTTATGTTTTGCACTTCTTATAGATGGATATACTGATTTTTGCATTCATGAAGTATTTGTAGTGTTTTAATTACAGCTCACGTCTAAACGAGCACAACAGCAGCAACACTTTGAATTCAGAAATTCTTTATTGTGATATGCTCTGGTCCAACTTACCCACCACAGTGATTCAAAAATGACAAAAATAAAACTTTTTAAGCTGAATTTTGACTCATTTATACCCTTATAGACCCGAATATAGATATTTTTCTTCTTCACTTAATAATCTGCTGTGGGTCATTTTGACCCAAGGGTTAAAGGTGAATAGGAGGATTTCCCCAAATTTTACCAAAGAACCGCCCCACTTTTTAAACAAAACTCTCTGGTCTTATTGGACGAGCATGTGTCACCAGAATGATTGACACTTGGGGGGACCAATAGTCTTGATGATCCACCTGGAAGTAGAACCTCCTCCTATACAGTATATTGTATAATGTATATTGTATTCTCCTTGTGTGCGGCTCTTATGTCCTGTCTGTCTGTTTGTGGCTGTGTCTGTCTGTGCCTGTGCCTGTCTGTGTCTGTCTGTGTCTGTCTGTGCCTGTGCCTGTCTGTGCCTGTGCCTGTCTGTGTCTGTCTGTGTCTGTCTGTGCCTGTGCCTGTCTGTGTCTGTCTGTGTCTGTCTGTGCCTGTGCCTGTCTGTGTCTGTCTGTGCCTGTCTGTGCCTGTCTGTGTCTGTCTGTGCCTGTGTCTGTCTGTGCCTGTGCCTGTCTGTGCCTGTGTCTGTCTGTGCCTGTCTGTGTCTGTCTGTGCCTGTGTCTGTCTGTGCCTGTGTCTGTCTGTGCCTGTCTGTGTCTGTCTGTGCCTGTGCCTGTCTGTGCCTGTGTCTGTCTGTGCCTGTCTGTGTCTGTCTGTGCCTGTCTGTGTCTGTCTGTGCCTGTGCCTGTCTGTGCCTGTGTCTGTCTGTGCCTGTGTCTGTCTGTGCCTCTCTGTGTCTGTCTGTGCCTGTCTGTGTCTGTCTGTGCCTGTGTCTGTCTGTGCCTGTGCCTGTCTGTGCCTCTCTGTGTCTGTCTGTGCCTGTCTGTGTCTGTCTGTGCCTGTGTCTGTCTGTGCCTGTCTGTGTCTGTCTGTGCCTGTGTCTGTCTGTGCCTCTCTGTGTCTGTCTGTGCCTGTGCCTGTCTGTGCCTGTGTCTGTCTGTGCCTGTCTGTGTCTGTCTGTGCCTGTGTCTGTCTGTGCCTGTCTGTGTCTGTCTGTGCCTGTGTCTGTCTGTGCCTCTCTGTGCCTGTCTGTGCCTGTGTCTGTCTGTACCTGTGTCTGTCTGTGCCTGTGTCTGTCTGTGTCTGTCTGTGCCTGTGTCTGTTTGTGCCTGTCTGTGTCTGTCTGTGCCTGTGCCTGTCTGTGCCTGTGTCTGTATCTGTCTGTGCCTGTGTCTGTCTGTGCCTGTGTCTGTCTGTGTCTGTCTGTGCCTGTGTCTGTTTGTGCCTGTCTGTGTCTGTCTGTGCCTGTGTCTGTCTGTGCCTGTGTCTGTTTGTGCCTGTCTGTGTCTGTCTGTGCCTGTGCCTGTCTGTGCCTGTGTCTGTCTGTGTCTGTCTGTGCCTGTGTCTGTCTGTGCCTGTGTCTGTTTGTGCCTGTCTGTGTCTGTCTGTGTCTGTCTGTGCCTGTGTCTGTCTGTGTCTGTCTGTGCCTGTGCCTGTGTCTGTCTGTGTCTGTCTGTGCCTGTGCCTGTGTCTGTCTGTGTCTGTCTGTGCCTGTGTCTGTTTGTGCCTGTCTGTGTCTGTCTGTGCCTGTGCCTGTCTGTGCCTGTGTCTGTTTGTGCCTGTCTGTGTCTGTCTGTGCCTGTGCCTGTCTGTGCCTGTGTCTGTGTCTGTCTGTGTCTGTCTGTGCCTGTGCCTGTGTCTGTCTGTGTCTGTCTGTGCCTGTGCCTGTGTCTGTCTGTGTCTGTCTGTGCCTGTGTCTGTTTGTGCCTGTCTGTGTCTGTCTGTGCCTGTGCCTGTCTGTGCCTGTGTCTGTATCTGTCTGTGCCTGTCTGGTGCCTGTCTGTGCCTGTCTGTGTCTGTCTGTGCCTGTGCCTGTCTGTGCCTGTGTCTGTATCTGTCTGTGCCTGTCTGGTGCCTGTCTGTGCCTGTCTGTGCCTGTGTCTGTATCTGTCTGTGCCTGTCTGGTGCCTGTCTGTGCCTGTGTCTGTATCTGTCTGTGCCTGTCTGGTGCCTGTCTGTGCCTGTCTGTGCCTGTCTGGTGCCTGTCTGTGCCTGTCTGTCTGTGTCATGTTTTGCTGCAGATAGATGAAAACATGGTCTAATTGAGATTAAAGTTGGGAGATTGGGATTGCTGCTGTAATCTCTGAGCCCCTTCATTAACAGACTTTTAAAAAGCAGATTTCAGGTTGTTTTTAACCTCAAATCTCATATTATTTTTAAATGTCAATAACGAGGCACTTGCGATCCTCATCATCGTCTTTCCCTCTGCAGACAGCATCGGGCACAAACTACTGAATGGAGCTGAAATTGTAAAATAAAAACCCAATTAACATTTCTCGATGGTTTGCGATGATGGTACGAGCTCTCCCAGTGCACTTCTGGTTTACTTAGAATAGATTTAAAGCCTGTGTACCTTACTTTGGAACCACAACAAATATAAACATGTTTTATAATTCGTTCGTTTTAATTCTACTGGTCAAATGTAGCCTGGTCTTACCACACCATTGTACTCATTTCATTTCGGACTAAGGTCTGGATTTGCTCCGACAGGTGGGAGGGGTTAACTCCTTTTGCAGATTGAAACCATTGGATCTGAGTTTACTGTGACGTGTGTAATGAGCCCAAGTGAGTGAGGCATTTTGCATGTAGCCTAGCTTTAGCATTTAGCCTAGCTTTAGCATCTCCTTTGCCACTAACGGAGCCCGTGGGGAGTAACGCCACAACAACTTTGCTTCAATGACATTTACTAAACATTCCTCTTGCTCCGGCTTCAGTTTCTTGATATTTGGATTGAACCAGAACAGATTATTTTACTATCGCATTCTCCGACAAACTACAACCAGCAAATTCAGCACAAACTGATGGACCAGAGTTTACACATGGTAAGACCAGGCTAGACCAAATTCATGGCCAATAGAAAATCTGTAAACCGTCTTTTTCAAACAGCAGGGGGAGAAAGTTGTCTGATTTATTCACAACATTTCACTTTTACAAGACTCTTTCAGCTGGGACAAATCTATGCGTATCTATATCTGTTATTTAAGAATAAAATGTTAGTTTTAAATGATAATTAGTTTATTCTAACAAGGTGCGCTCTGTTCATCCTGCACGTCTGCATGTGGTGCGTTCTGTCTTTTCTTTCTGTAAAACTTTGAGAATTCACCACTAACTCCAAGATTCTGCAGAACTTTGGTTGAAAGTTTGCCGTTTGGTTCTGTGACTGTTCGGAAACATCAGAGCTAAAGACAGGAGTGCTTTCTTTGGGGAATGTGAGCTCCCAGTTCTACAGACTTTTTAAGAATCCAGACTCTTAAAATGTCGGCAAATGTGCGGCACGGTGGCTGAGTGGATAGCACTCTCGCCTCTCAGCAAGAAGGTCCTGGGTTCGAATCCCGGTTGGACCAGGGCCTTTCTGAGTGGAGTTTGCATGTTCTCCCCGTGTCTGCGTAGGTTTCCTCCGGGTGCTCCGGTTTCCCCTACCACTAAAAATATGTACAATAGGTCTGACATGTGCTTCCTGTACTGGCACCCCTGCTTGCTCCCAAAAAAAAAAAAAAATAACAATTGTAAACCGCTTTGAGACTCCGATGTGCAGTGAAAAGGCGGTATATATAAATAAAGATTACTAAAGATTACTAAAATAAGCTGGCCCCTGGAAAAGCCATGTTCCAGCTTCTTCCCTCTAGCAGAAGATATCGCTCGCTGAGATGCAGGACAACTCTATCTTGATTCACCAAGATAATGTGGAAAAAATCAGTTTGTTATGATCTGCAGCTGTGACTGAATTATTATTTTTTGATTGGTTTCTCAGTGAGAGCTATATCTTTTCATTTTAAAGGAGCAGTGTGTAAAAATGTGGCCAAAAGTGGTACTGCAGCCCCTCCCACTCTCCCTGACTCAGGTTGCCAGATATGCAGACGAATCCAGCTGGGACCATAACAGCTGAATAGACAAGAGTTTGTCAACAACAAATCTATAACCAACACCTTTTTCACAAAGATAGAAATCCTGGTTTTATTCCTTGTTTTGTCGTTAATGATTTGAGAATCATAACGAGACCTTTTTTAGTTCTGCGCCACATGGTACTTTACCAGTGAGATTAGCTCCACGCTGTGAGTTCTGGCGCCCGGATCACCGGATTCTGATTGGTGAAACGGTGGAGGGCGGGACATCAAAATGAAAACAATAACAAGATTTAGGGGCTGGAAAAATAATTTAGAAATTCAAATATCTCTGAACTACTGTTATCAGTTAAAGAAGTATTGGAAAAGAGCAGTTTATTATTATGACAGATTAGGGCCCTTTAATGATGACAGATTAGGGCCCTTTAATGATGACAGATTAGGGCCCTTTAATGATGACAGATTAGGGCCCTTTAATGATGACAGGTTAGGGCCCTTTAATGACGACAGGTTAGGGCCCTTTAATGACGACAGGTTAGGGCCCTTTAATGATGACAGATTAAGGCCCTTTAATGATGACAGATTATGGCCCTTTAATGACGACAGGTTAGGGCACTTTAATGATGACAGATTAGCGCCCTTTAATGACGACAGGTTAGCGCCCTTTAATGACGACAGGTTAGGGCCCTTTAATGATGACAGATTAGCGCCCTTTAATGACGACAGGTTAGCGCGCTTTAATGACGACAGGTTAGGGCCCTTTAATGATGACAGGTTAGGGCCCTTTAATGACGACAGGTTAGGGCCCTTTAATGACGACAGGTTAGGGCCCTTTAATGATGACAGATTAAGGCCCTTTAATGATGACAGATTATGGCCCTTTAATGACGACAGGTTAGGGCACTTTAATGATGACAGATTAGCGCCCTTTAATGACGACAGGTTAGCGCCCTTTAATGACGACAGGTTAGGGCCCTTTAATGATGACAGATTAGCGCCCTTTAATGACGACAGGTTAGCGCGCTTTAATGACGACAGGTTAGGGCCCTTTAATGACGACAGGTTAGGGCCCTTTAATGATGACAGATTAGCGCCCTTTAATGACGACAGGTTAGCGCCCTTTAATGACGACAGGTTAGGGCCCTTTAATGATGACAGGTTAGGGCCCTTTAATGACGACAGGTTAGGGCCCTTTAATGACGACAGGTTAGGGCCCTTTAATGACGACAGGTCAGGGCCCTTTAATGATGACAGGTTAGAGCCCTTTAATGACGACTGGACATGAAAATCTTACGTATTACTACTTTAAGCCTTTTTTACATTATAAACTTGTCTGGTGCACACTGGGGCACATCTGCACATGTTGTAAATGTGTTTTTCTGCAAAAGACCAATCCAAACTCTAACAATCTGAATCTCTGAACACAAACCCCCAACCCATCGGCTCCATCCCTCCCCCTCCGCCTCCACTTCGTAAATATTTGTGGATATATTTGCGCTGACATATGTTTCCAACTCCGTGCCTCCTCGAAGCTGCTGTGCAAGACAATTTTTTCTCCTTCAGATGAAAACGAGGAATGATTTTTCAAAGGACAGCGGTGGCGTGGGGGAGAAGTCAGACGTGGACAGGGCATAGCGGCGACAGGAGGCCATAGGTGCGCCACAGCCATCAGGACGAGAACACCTCTGTCACAGCTCATTTCACACTCAGCCACACACTGCCCCCCCCCCTACCCCCCCGCTCTGTCACAACCAGGCTCCGGACCACTTCTGATGTGCAAACTACTGTGAAGCAAACAACTTCATAACAGGAAAGGATTTAGAAACGTATAATCTTCCCACCTGTCTGAGAGAAACTGAGCCGAGCCATAATGGATCTTAGTACCAAGTCTGTATGTACTGTATGCACTAATACAATATCATACTATTTAGTCTTGTATTGTCCTAATTCTCCCATTCAAGTCACTTTACCTGTTGATATTATTTCTGATGTTTATTCTGCTCATCTTCTCAAATTCTCCGCTGCTAATGTATAATATAGACATCTGTAAATACTCCGAACCAAGTGCAATTATAGCCCAGAGTTTATCTCATTTTATTTTATTTTATCTTAATTTTATTGTCTATTATCTTAAATAATAGACTTTGATGTGTGCGTCTGAGTGCTCTTATGTCCTCTCTCTGCTGTAATGTGCAACGACGACACTGACATTTCTCCACTGTGAGACTAATAAAGGTTTATCTTATCTTATCTTAAATCACAACAGCATCATCTCAGAGACTTAACAAAACCATTGAAATATGAATATGTGTGGTATGGACTTTATTTGAATAGGGACTGTGAACAATTAAACATTCCCCTCCCCGCACTCACGGAGCTATCACCCCCCACTGCCCCCCTCCCACTCAGCCTGTACTCGTGAGTTTACGGAGCTAGCGTCTCACAATATGGATCCCACATTTGAGCGTGACGTGACCATAGAACGATAGAACTGAGAAGTGCGGAGGAACCAGACTTTCTTTTGTCTGTTTCTCTGAGTAAGCAGTAACCGGTGACAAAGACACAGAAGTTTCAGGTTCACCTCCGCCGCTTGTTTACCTCAGCTGTCTGTGCTAACCTCAGACCTGTGGCTTTTCAAGAAAATGGTGCGCTGTGATTGGTCACAATCTGGACCCGAAACACATTCTCTTCCTTCTTGCACAAAAACTTGATCTAAAATAAAATGACAGTCCAGCACAAACCTGCGAAACGTATTCTTCAAAAGGACGTACACCCCGATGCACTGCACGGATATGGATTGGAATTTTGTAATGAATACAAAAATAAAGTGAGCTAATGCAGCTTTAGCACAAAGGAGAGCTGTATTGTACCAGTTTAGAGCAGAGATGCTACTTTCCACCTCTAGCCCCGGGGCTGATGTTATTTTCATGTAAACTGATTCTAATGTAGAGAGATACATACATGACCGTGGTTTACATTTACAGAAGTCTAAACTAGCTTAAAGTAGCAATATGTAAGATTTGCATGTCAAGTCATCATTACAGGGCCCTAATAGGCAAGGCAAGTTTATTTTTATGGCACAATTCATACACAAGGCAACTCAAAGTGCTGAACAAAATAAGAAATCATTTAAATCATAAATAATCACAGAACATTAAAAAGGAAGATAAAAATATAAAATCCCTCAGTTGTAGCACAGCTAAACAGAACTGTCTTTAACCTGGTTTTAAACATTGTCAGAGAGGAGGCCTGTCTCTTTTAAACATGCTTCTTAGATTATTAGATAATTACAAATAAATAATCTATGTTCTAGTTTGTTTATAAAATATGGACAATGTACAAAGCCATTAGTCTTTGCACCAGATTTACAACTACTTTCCTTCTGTGGGCCCTAAACTTACGGCACAAAAATACAAACATAAACACATTAGATTTTTTTTTTTTCTAAAATGGCAGCGGTAACAATAATCAAAAAAAAAAATTCTAAAACTATTAAAGTTCTGAACTGTGCTTTTTCTAATTTATACTAAAATGTTTTGGATCAACAGACATTTTCAGAGTAGTAGTAATCTTAATTATTTTATCATTTTCAGAGTCTGGAATCTGGTTCCACTGTTGATGGTATGAGATAAGAGAAGGCCGGAGATCTGTTTGGGGTCTCACTGTTGTTTACAGAGGCCCGAGTGGAGCCAGATATTAGTTCAGAGCAAAGTATGACAAAGATTTTCAGAGGAGGTGGAACTAAACCATTTGTGATTTTAAACATGCTTCTTAGATTATTAAAATGTCAAATCTCAGCCATTTAAACTTACTCAAAAAAGTTGAAATGGCTGAGTCTCTGTTGTTGCGTCCTGAATGGGCCTCAGCAGGAGTCCCAGTCCCTTTGCTCCTTGGCTTCTTATGACACCAACCTTTTTTATTACTATTTTTTATTTTATTTATTAAAGACAATGTGCAGTTGCGATAAAAAAAAAAAGCTTCACCAGATTTAGCACCAGTTATTTTCCACCTGTGGTCCTTGACAATACAGTCATACAACTGGGCGACTGTGGCTCAGTTGGTAGAGCATTGGCCTGTGAGCCTGGAGGTTGTGGGTTCGAGCCCACTCCGAGACCTTCTCTACAGACTCCACTGATATCTGCTGTCGTTGTGTCCTTGGGCAAAGACACTTATCCCATTTTGTCTGTAAGGAGCGCGGAAGAGATGTTCGCTGCTTGCCTTGATGTGTAAGTTTATATGTGTATGTGTATGCCTCAAACTGAAATATCCCCATTGTGGGACGAATAAAGGACCTTCTTCATAACTTACATAATAATATACAGTTAAAATTAAAAGTGCAAGTTACTAAAATACAGTTAGAATAAAAAGTGCAAGTTACTAAAATACAGTTAGAATAAAAAGTGCAAGTTACTTAAATATATATTAAAATACAGTCCAATGGTCCCCCTGGTCTCCATCCATTCTCTGCCTCTGTCTCCAATACAAAATGTCCGCCTGAGATAAAAATGAGAAACTACAGTGAATTTGGTCCAGAATCTTGGTAAAAAATCACTGATGAATTCACTGCCACAGCCTTAAATGTGGTATTGAACCCGTGATGTTCTGCCAATAACGGTGAACAAAAGCTTTAGGTGGAAGGTCAAACATCTCTGAAGCACTTATCAAAACCTTTTCCAGACTTGTTTTTGGCTCAACATGTTGCTTGGTGTGAACAGGCAGTCTATTATTGTTGAAATAATACTTTGAGTATCATGTGTCTGTTTTGGTGGGGAAGTTATTTGTAAAAAAAATAATAAAAACCTGCCATTGTAAAAAGTAAAAAAAAAAAATACAGTCCTATAAGGTAGAATACCGAGTTACAGTTAGCAGTGATATATAAAGTGTGGCAAAATTATCAAACAAATAGGCAAATATCAGATACTATGGTACTGAAAACCTGCCAGTATGTATGTACCGTATATGTATCTAAATGTGTATGTTGTGGAAATCTTTGACAGGTACGAACGTCAATCAATTTCTACATCTCGAACACATTTTTTTTGGATCTCCGCCCAATGCGATCAGCGGCCGTCGTTCTGTGGAAGGCTCTGGGGCTATGATTTCACACTTGTGCCGTATCCCACTGACCCTGTCATTACACACCGGGCCCAGCATTAATCCCATCTGACTGTCCAACTGAGCGTGAAGACCCAGCGCAATAACAGAGCCCGGTGCAATGACAACCGCCCCACCCCCTCATGCACACACAGACAGACCCTATACGGGAGAAACCATGTGCGAGACCAGCCCCGCCCTCCTCCATCATCACTCCAGGAGCTACGTGATGAAGGACAAGCAGGACACGCAGCCTCCACCCCCGCCTTCTTCACCCAAACTTCTGCAGGCAAACATTCACCGACAGACCAACTGCTCCGGTCCCAGGCACTCACTGGAAACATCAAGAGCCCAAAGGGGGATTCTAAATCTATTTGTGGTCATTTTGAAGGGATTGGTGTGAAGTTTTTTTTTTTTTTTAAAGGAGCAGTGTGTAGAAATGTGGCCAAAAGTGGTACTGCAGCCTCTCCCTGACTCAGGTTGCCAGATATGCAGACGAATCCAGCTGGGACCATAACAGCTGAATAGACAAGAGTTTTGTCAACAACAAATCTATAACCAACACCTTTTTCACAAAGATAGAAATCCTGGTTTTATTCCTTGTTTTGTCGTTAATGATTTGAGGATCATAACGAGACCTTTTTTTAGTTCTGCGCCACATGGTACTTTACCAGTGAGATTAGCTCCACGCGGTGAGTTCTGGCGCCCGGATCACAGACTTTCTGATTGGTCAAACGGTGGAGGGCGGGACATCGAAATGAAAACAATAACAAGATAATTTTGATATTCAAATATCTCTGAACTACAGTAAGTAAGTAGTAATAAGTAGTAGTAAGTAATTAATCTTTATTTATACAGCGCCTTTGACAGACCAGAGTCACAAAGCACTTTACAGTTGTGGGCATTTGTCTCTCACTGTGAGCGGGGGTCGCCAGTGGTAGGGGAAACCGGAGCACCCGGAGGAAACCAGAGCAGACACAGGGAGAACATACAAACTCCACCCAGAATGACACTGCTCCAAACGGGATTAGATCCCAGGACCTTCTTGCTGAGAAGCGAGAGTGTTAACCTCTACGAATCATCACTAGTAGGAGTCGACAGAGTTTGAGAAATTATTTGATCCCTAATTATTAGTTTAGTTTATTTATTTAAGATGACAGGGACAGTGCACAATAAACATTAACCTCAAAGGGAGAGAGGCTTTACAGCAGGTTATAGCTCAGAGCTCATTTCCACCTGTAGTCCCTGGGCTCATGTTATGATATTACATAAAAACATTCATGAAGGTATGGTTTACATTTGTCTTCACGTGCACAATTTGTTTAAACCTCACATTCATGTCACTCATTTATAAAAATGACAGTAAATTATGAACATGATTCTAGCCTAGCCCACTGCACAAAGCCCTCCTGTTGCAGCACAATCCAACTCACTCGATACTTGCCCTAAAATTAGTTTGGTCAAAATATCTTTGTCATCATTTTGACCATGATTAACTAAAAATAAGTCTGCTTCTCTGGGAGGGATCAAGAACAGTGTCTCACATAAAACCTCCAAAACTTTATCCAAAACAATTCTTTAACATAGCGAAGATTCTTCACATTTTCACCAAACCAGCCTGAACTCTGAGAACATCCGTGACATAAGACTGAAAGTGTGGTCCACTTTGTGACCATGAACCTAAACTAAATCAACCGTGATGTTCTTGTCTCATGCAGCAGCTTCCTGAGCTGGCAGCGGTCTGTGGTCTCCATCTGCAGAGGAGGAAACGCTTACAAAGCACTGTGCACATCTGGACACATCTGGACACATCTGGACACATCTGGACACATCTGAACACATCTGAACACATCTGAACACATCTGAACACATCTGAACACATCTGGACACATCTGGACACATCTGGACACATCTGAACACATCTGGACACATCTGGACACATCTGGACACATCTGGACACATCTGAACACATCTGGACACATCTGGACACATCTGGACACATCTGGACACATCTGGACACATCTGGACACATCTGGACACATCTGGACACATCTGGACACATCTGGACACATCTGAACACATCTGAACACATCTGAACACATCTGGACACATCTGAACACATCTGGACACATCTGGACACATCTGAACACATCTGAACACATCTGAACACATCTGGACACATCTGGACACATCTGGACACATCTGGACACATCTGGACACATCTGGACACATCTGGACACATCTGGACACATCTGGACACATCTGGACACATCTGGACACATCTGAACACATCTGAACACATCTGAACACATCTGAACACATCTGGACACATCTGGACACATCTGGACACATCTGGACACATCTGGACACATCTGGACACATCTGAACACATCTGGACACATCTGAACACATCTGGACACATCTGAACACATCTGGACACATCTGAACACATCTGAACACATCTGAACACATCTGGACACATCTGGACACATCTGGACACATCTGAACACATCTGGACACATCTGGACACATCTGGACACATCTGAACACATCTGAACACATCTGAACACATCTGGACACATCTGGACACATCTGGACACATCTGAACACATCTGGACACATCTGGACACATCTGGACACATCTGAACACATCTGAACACATCTGAACACATCTGGACACATCTGAACACATCTGGACACATCTGGACACATCTGAACACATCTGAACACATCTGAACACATCTGGACACATCTGGACACATCTGGACACATCTGGACACATCTGGACACATCTGAACACATCTGGACACATCTGGACACATCTGGACACATCTGGACACATCTGAACACATCTGGACACATCTGGACACATCTGAACACATCTGGACACATCTGGACACATCTGAACACATCTGAACACATCTGGACACATCTGAACACATCTGGACACATCTGAACACATCTGAACACATCTGAACACATCTGGACACATCTGGACACATCTGGACACATCTGAACACATCTGGACACATCTGAACACATCTGAACACATCTGGACACATCTGGACACATCTGGACACATCTGGACACTGTGGAGAGTGCGGCTCAATCAACAGCCACTAAATAAAACTGACACGTTGTTAAACTAACGCTGCATGGACTCTCATCGCTCAGATTTCAGGCCACACTAAAAGCTGTGAGTAATGAAAACTTTGCTTTTGGGACTAACTTATCTTGAAGGATTGCCATAGACTGGATGAGGCGAGCGGACTGATGGAGCGCTGACGTCAGAGGTTTCTCAGTGTGGACGAAGCCAAAGCAACAGAAACTAAAGGACTCCATTTACTTTACTTCATACTTTACTATGAAAAACAAAGGGAGGTTGCTCATCCATCGTCTGTACTTCAGTTTGCAAGTTCTCCCGGCGTTTTGCTCTTCTCCAAAGAACTTGTTCAAGTAAATGAAAACAAAAAAAAAGTTCTTTTGATAAGAAAGAAACGAAAACTGACGTACAGATGACACTAACTGAACTACAGATGATGCTAACTGAAGTACAGATGATGCTAACTGAACTACAGATGATGCTAACTGAACTACAGATGATGCTAACTGAACTACAGATGATGCTAACTGAACTACAGATGATGCTAACTGAAGTACAGATGATGCTAACTGAACTACAGATGATGCTAACTGAACTACAGATGATGCTAACTGAACTACAGATGATGCTAACTGAACTACAGATGATGCTAACTGAACTACAGATGATGCTAACTGAACTACAGATGATGCTAACTGAACTACAGATGATGCTAACTGAACTACAGATGATGCTAACTGAACTACAGATGATGCTAACTGAACTACAGATGATGCTAACTGAACTACAGATGATGCTAACTGAACTACAGATGATGCTAACTGAACTACAGATGATGCTAACTGAACTACAGATGATGCTAACTGAACTACAGATGATGCTAACTGAACTACAGATGATGCTAACTGAACTACAGATGATGCTAACTGAACTACAGATGATGCTAACTGAACTACAGATGATGCTAACTGAACTACAGATGATGCTAACTGAACTACAGATGATGCTAACTGAACTACAGATGATGCTAACTGAACTACAGATGATGCTAACTGAACTACAGATGATGCTAACTGAACTACAGATGATGCTAATACTGAACTAACACAGATGATGCTAACTGAACTACAGATGATGCTAACTGAACTACAGATGATGCTAACTGAACTACAGATGATGCTAACTGAACTACAGATGATGCTAACTGAACTACAGATGATGCTAACTGAACTACAGATGATGCTAACTGAACTACAGATGATGCTAACTGAACTACAGATGAATGCTAACTGAACTACAGATGATGCTAACTGAACTACAGATGATGCTAACTGAACTACAGATGATGCTAACTGAACTACAGATGATGCTAACTGAACTACAGATGATGCTAACTGAACTACAGATGATGCTAACTGAACTACAGATGATGCTAACTGAACTACAGATGATGCTAACTGAACTACAGATGATGCTAACTGAACTACAGATGATGCTAACTGAACTACAGATGATGCTAACTGAACTACAGATGATGCTAACTGAACTACAGAGATGCTAACTGAACTACAGATGATGCTAACTGAACTACAGATGATGCTAACTGAACTACAGATGATGCTAACTGAACTACAGATGATGCTAACTGAACTACAGATGATGCTAACTGAACTACAGATGATGCTAACTGAACTACAGATGATGCTAACTGAACTACAGATGATGCTAACTGAACTACAGATGATGCTAACTGAACTACAGATGATGCTAACTGAACTACAGATGATGCTAACTGAACTACAGATGATGCTAACTGAACTACAGATGATGCTAACTGAACTACAGATGATGCTAACTGAACTACAGATGATGCTAACTGAACTACAGATGATGCTAACTGAACTACAGATGATGCTAACTGAACTACAGATGATGCTAACTGAACTACAGATGATGCTAACTGAACTACAGATGATGCTAACTGAACTACAGATGATGCTAACTGAACTACAGATGATGCTAACTGAACTACAGATGATGCTAACTGAACTACAGATGATGCTAACTGAACTACAGATGATGCTAACTGAACTACAGATGATGCTAACTGAACTACAGATGATGCTAACTGAACTACAGATGATGCTAACTGAACTACAGATGATGCTAACTGAACTACAGATGATGCTAACTGAACTACAGATGATGCTAACTGAACTACAGATGATGCTAACTGAAGTACAGATGATGCTAACTGAACTACAGATGATGCTAACTGAACTACAGATGATGCTAACTGAACTACAGATGATGCTAACTGAACTACAGATGATGCTAACTGAACTACAGATGATGCTAACTGAACTACAGATGATGCTAACTGAACTACAGATGATGCTAACTGAACTACAGATGATGCTAACTGAACTACAGATGATGCTAACTGAACTACAGATGATGCTAACTGAACTACAGATGATGCTAACTGAACTACAGATGATGCTAACTGAACTACAGATGATGCTAACTGAACTACAGATGATGCTAACTGAACTACAGATGATGCTAACTGAACTACAGATGATGCTAACTGAACTACAGATGATGCTAACTGAACTACAGATGATGCTAACTGAACTACAGATGATGCTAACTGAAGTACAGATGATGCTAACTGAACTACAGATGATGCTAACTGAACTACAGATGATGCAACTGAACTACAGATGATGCTAACTGAATACAGATGATGCTAACTGAACTACAGATGATGCTAACTGAACTACAGATGATGCTAACTGAAGTACAGATGATGCTAACTGAACTACAGATGATGCTAATGAATACAGATGATGCTAACTGAAGTACAGATGATGCTAACTGAACTACAGATGATGCTAACTGAACTACAGATGATGCTAACTGAACTACAGATGATGCTAACTGAACTACAGATGATGCTAACTGAACTACAGATGATGCTAACTGAAGTACAGATGATGCTAACTGAACTGCAGATGATGCTAACTGAAGTACAGATGATGCTAACTGAACTACAGATGATGCTAACTGAACTACAGATGATGCTAACTGAAGCACAGATGATGCTAACTGAACTGCAGATGATGCTAACTGAACTACAGATGATGCTAACTGAAGTACAGATGATGCTAACTGAACTACAGATGATGCTAACTGAAGTACAGATGATGCTAACTGAACTACAGATGATGCTAACTGAACTGCAGATGATGCTAACTGAAGTACAGATGATGCTAACTGAAGTACAGATGATGGGTGAGCAACCTTTCTTTGTTTTGACTTATCCCAGTACGACAGAGATACACAAACTTATTCACTCATATGGGCATTTGTTTAAACAGGGTCTACTGTGTTGTCGTAACAGGGCAGACTTGTTGCTAATCTGGTAATCAGGAAACCACAGAGCACCGGCCCCTCACTGGTCCTCAGAGGGGGCTTCAGGCTAAGAGGAGTCAATAGAAGCCAGAGAGAGAAGGAGAAAAACATTGTCCATGAGCACTTCTCTATTGGGTTTTGCTCAGTAACAAATGAAATGAGTACTATGGTATGGTAAAATAAACATCAACTCTTCTTTATGCAGTAAACTAAAATTAGAGTCTGCAAATTATATTCAATGGGGAGATTAATTCAGTAATTTGAGGGCACGATTTCATAATTCCAGGGCATGAATTATTAATTGGAGCAAAGAATGAATCTGCTTGTGCATACGGCTGATTACACGCGCTACAAATGACTAATTTGTGCTGCGGCGTTATGGAAAAGCAGACCCCCGACACCTGCAGCCTCCAAGTTTATTCCATTACACATTATTAAAGGCTCTGTCACTTACGCTGCTCAAAGTCACCCCAGAGAATGGAATTAGCCTTAGCCTTCGACGTTTGGCTGACAGTACCACAGTCTATTTACAAAGTCCATGTCCGAGCTGTAGCCAGACAAAGAGGTGACTGCGACGCCTTTTAAAGCTGGGGACAAATGTAAAAAGACAGTTGATAAATAGATGTGGGACCCTCGGGAGGAACACGAGGCTTTTGTTCAACCACAAAAGAAAGCGGTGTCTCAACAAAACAAGCTTCCTCTGGGACTTTTTCAATTTCAGACAAACACAACTTGGCTTTACCTGAAATCAATGAAAGAAAGAGAAAAATGGACACCACTCGCTAGGATTTTAATCACAAATAATAATGATGAATACAAAAATATTGGTAACACTTAATACATGTTTAAATAACACTTAATTAATCATGAACAATTCAGTAATTAAGTGTGACCAACACTAAATAACTACTACAGTTAATAAAGGCTTAACTCATAATGAATCTTCAAGTACTTCACTTGTTCATTATTAAATAATTTAATAATTATGAAGTAACCATTTGTTACTACATATATAGATGGTTTGTTACACCATGATTAAACCACATGTTAATGATTAATAATTGTATATTTGATTATAAACTAATGCTGCAGCGCATGATTATTAACAGTTGAGCTGTGTACACTATTCACACTTTATTACACATTTCTTAAAGACCCTTTAGTATGACAATTAATCATTTACTAACATAATTATTAAAATATTAAATATTAATGAACAAGTGAAGTACTTGAAGATGTATTCATAATGAGTTAAGCATTTATTAGCTGTAGTAGTTAAGTAATTAAGTTTTGGTCACACTTAATGAATTGTTTATGATTAATTAAGTGTTATTTAAACATTTATTAAGCCTAAATAAGGTTTAGATATAAGTCTGTTACCAAAATGTCTCTTCCGACAGTGTTTTGGTCAATCCCTTACTTTATTATTTTAGTTTTTATGTATGAAGGTTATGTTGGGACTTGTGGGAAGGGGCTTGTACTGGATGCGATGTTGGAGACAGTGGAGCTGCTGCAGGACAGGGGTGATGTGTTCTCGGGACCGGGAGGTTTAATCCAGGACATTCAAGGCAAACACGTAATTCAAGAAACATATTCACTATAAATGAATAAATGGTCTGGTCTTAAAATGTCCATATATCAAGAAAAAAGGGTAAATGTTTTATTTTTCTTGACACAGGCTTCAAAAACAATTACATGTAGTCCGTTTAGTGCAGGGGTGACATGAGTTTGGATATTATCTAGTAAGTTTTGACTCAACCACAAATGGGCCAAATATCAGTAAGAAATTGGACGAATGCTGGTTAAAAAGATGAAATAAAACAGATACAATTATGAGGCGTTTCCTTGAGACAATCGGCAAGTTTAAAATTAAGTATAACACACGAAATGCCATAGTATTTGGGGCGACAGTGGCTCAGTTGGAAGAGCATTGGTCTTTGAGCCTGAAGGTCGTAAGTTCGAGCCCACCTCAAAACTTTCACCATCGACTCCCAATGTCTGCTTTTGTTGTGTCCTTGGGCAAGACACTTCCCCCACATTAGAATGAGTCTGGTGTGTGTGTGAATGGTTGGTGGCACAGTATCACAGTATATCACAGCCTCTTACCACTAACGCTGCAAGTTACACCGATAGAGATAATTGAAAATCCTTCCAAGGGCCACTAACAATGGTCTTGCGGCCGGATTTTGCCCACGGGCCTGAGTTTTGCGCTTTGCCTGATTTAGTGCAATATTGTGAGTTTCCAAATGAATCCCAGACTGCATGGTCCGTCACAAAGGCTGCTCTGATGATAAAAACACCATAGTTCAGAGCGTCCCGGGGCTCAGAGGTTCTGGAGGTTACTCATGTCCTTCTGACTGTTGTCCATCCCAGTCTTGATTTGTATGGGCCCCACGCTCCGCTCTTGTTTGCCAATGTGCGTGCAGCGTGGATGACTATTTGGCGTGTTTGTGTGTGAGATTTTACAAGGCGAGACAAACACCCCTGATCCGGATTGTGGAAACAAAAACATTTCATTTTCATGGCCTTAAATCCTTTTGACCTTGTCTCAGACAGTGGCGCCTTCCTATTATTATGCTGTTATTACTGCTGTTGTTCTTCCGGTCGCCTGTGCTGCCCATAAATAAAACATAATCAAAACCCCTTGGCAAAAAATAAATGGCACAGCAGATTCCAAGTTAAACCGGGATAAGCAGTAGTTAGCGTGCAGAGGGTTCCAGACAGTATATATATAATTATACTAAAACATCTTCACATTTGTCGTCTGTGAGCGGAGCCATGAGTGCGGGGAGGCGAGCAGGAAGAGCATTCGAACATTTCACAAAGTGAGTTAGCGCAGCTTTAAGTGACCGGGACATTTTCTAAAACTTTATCACTGAAGGATTTTAAGACAGAGAAGGAAGTTTTTACCTGTGCTGGTCTGACCCGTCCTGCTCCACCCAGAGGCTACTCCACCTCTGCTGCTGTGACCCGTCCTGCTCCACCCAGAGGCTACTCCACCTCTGCTGCTGTGACCCGTCCTACTCCACCCAGAGGCTACTCCACCTCTGCTGCTGTGACCCGTCCTGCTCCACCCAGAGGCTACTCCACCTCTGCTGCTGTGACCCGTCCTGCCTCCACCCAGAGGCTACTCCACCTCTGCTGCTGTGACCCGTCCTGCTCCACCCAGAGGCTACTCCATCTCTGCTGCTGTGACCCGTCCTGCTCCACCCAGAGGCTACTCCACCTCTGCTGCTGTGACCCGTCCTACTCCACCCAGAGGCTACTCCACCTCTGCTGCTGTGACCCGTCCTGCTCCACCCAGAGGCTACTCCACCTCTGCTGCTGTGACCCGTCCTGCTCCACCCAGAGGCTACTCCACCTGAAGGGCTGTTGCTGATTATTACTGTTGTTAGATTTTTAGAGTGATCAATTTTTTTATGTTTTTTTATTTTTTGCTGCTACAGGACACCTGCATTTCTCCGACGGGGACCAATAAATTATCTATCTACAGTATCTATCTATCTATCCACTTCCTCCAGCTCATCCAGGAATACTGAGGCGTTTCCAGGCCAGAGAGAGACAGAGTCCTTCCACTGTGTCCTGGATCTTGCCCTGGGCTCCTACCAGGGCCGGAGTGGGACAATTTTTTGGCCCGGGAATTCTGGGTCAGACCGGCCCTTCTGATAAAGTAGTCTATCAAAAAAAAAAACTGAACTGCCTGCTGTTGTAATATCCATAACAACCAGCAGGTGGCCTAAAATCAAGTTTTGTAAATTACAAGACTAATGGTATTAAAATTATTCTTCGTTCACTCCTTTAGACTTCTCAGTGCTAGTCACAAAATAACTCAATAATGCATTTGAATAAATCATGATATTTTAATATTCTGGTATCACAATATGAATTGTAGCAAATTTTAGACTGACCCTAGACTTATGTGGATATAAAAAGCATGAATTTCACAAATTTTAGAACAATGTCAATTTTCATTCAAATAATTGTCATTCACAAAGATTTGGCTATATTTTTTTTATAATACATTGAATTGACTCGAAACCATTAAACTATCATCCTCCTTTCAAGACTAAACAAAAACAAAGACTAATGCAAATACAACACTAAGACAAAACAGTGCTTGCTACAACTTTATACAAAACCAAAATTAATCTTAACGTACTTGAATGTTGTCCCAGGGAAGAACTAAAAGCAAACTAAATGTTAACCTCAAGATGAGAAAACACAAACTGCACACTATTTAAATCAATCAAACCCAAATTAACAATAGCAAAATGAAGCACATTAAAACATGAGTAAACTCTGTAGAAGTGCACTTGTTTATGCAACTTTGTTTATGATAATTGTCATTATCCAATGACAAAGGATGTCTTTTCTGTAGATATGAGCATAAATGCTTCACATCTTTTGACAAACACACAAAATATTCAACTGTTACTTTCCTAATGTACAAAGAAGTTAAAAATGTAATTTATGCAATATACATTATACATTATGAAATAAATAAATTCATGGCCTTAGTGGCTTAGTCAAATTTGATTAAAAATACAATCTTTTTGGTTTTTACCTGCCCATTCCTGAGGCTCTTCATTAATATGAATGAACGATTGTTGTATCTGAGGACCCAAGAAGCAATAAATGTAATGACGGAGTGCTAATCATTTAGGGAATCACCGTCGTCATGTTTTGCCACAATGTTTTGCATGTTTTTTTTGCTAGCTTACCGCGGTCTGATGCCTCTTCATCGGCGGAGCACTTTTTATAGAAAAAAACTACCAACTTTGCACATTTGGCTGCTTCAGCTTCAAGAGCTTTCCTTTTTTTTATTCTAATCTTTTCTGCTCAGCCCTTGATTTTGTTCCTTTCCATTTTAAAAACACTCGTGTTGGACAGATGTCATGTCTGAGAAACGGCGCTTGCTTCAGTTTCTATCTGTCATTCAACCTGATCTATGGCCCGCGCTCTCGCTTAAACCCGCCTACAATCTACAGACAACCAATCAGGCCGTTGCAGAACACATCGTAAGCAATGAAAGCGGCCAAATGAGACTAGCCAGAAGTGTGTGTGCTGTTTACTCGTGTGTGCGTGTGTGTGTGGGTGAGAGAGAGAGAGAGAGAGAGAGAGAGGCAGTGCGCACGGGCGAGCGACAGGTCCGAGAAGGCTGCGGTGAACAGCGGTGTCAGGAAAGCACGGCCGCCGGCCAAGTCCGAACCAGCAACATACAACATCCAGCCCACCGGCCCTTAGCCCAACCGGCCCACCGGGAAACCTCCCGGCTCTCCCGATTAGCCACGCCGGCACTGGCTCCTACCGACGGGACATGCCCAGAACAGGCCTCCAGGAAGCATCCCAAACAGACTCCCGAGCCACATCTAAATTGGCTCCTCGTCTGACTGAGCTCCTCACCCACTCTCTAAAGGAGCGCCCTGCCACTCTGCGGAGGAAACTTCATTCTGTGTATTTACTTTATGAAAAATGTAATGGTGGTTATTATACTTTCACTAATTGCAAATCCATATTGTAATGAAATAGAAAGTTATTCGGACTCAGCCGTGGATTGAAGCGGGAGATGGTTGCAAAGGTCTGAGCTCTGCAGAGTGGATCATAACAGGTATGAACGCAAAAGGCCAAGTCTAATGAATAGCTTCCCTTTATAGAATTTCAATATCGTTCCATCATTCGGCTCATATCAGGCTCAGGTGCAAATCTGTGGTCAAACAGAATGTCATTTCACAGGCAATAACATCCGCTGGTCGAAAGGAGCCGAGTTTAGCCGTCAGCTCATCCTCATTTCAAGGTCCATGTTTAAAGTGGATTCATCTCCTCAGCTTTTCCACGTTCAGCTCACACATATTTTGTTATTTTTGTTATTTTAAAATGAGCAGAAAGTCAAATGAGAGAAATGTTTTAATCCCACTATAGTTATTCAATTAAAGCGCTCTTTTTTTTCTTTTTAAAGGTACTCTGTAATTTTTGCAGTCAGTCCAAATGAAAAACATAGTCACTAATAACAAATGTGACCTTTAAGAATAAATACCTCCACCATGTTTTTGTAATTGTTTTCATGGACTTAGAATTTGATTTATAAATGTCCGTGAGGCTGAGGACTCTCTGTGTCAATGCTCCATCTTGAAATACAGAGGTTGATAAGGGACAAAAAGGAGTTTGAGCGGGAGTTGGGGACCACTGTCAAAGACGCCATTTTGTCCTGAGTAAGCCACCGTAGATTACAATATATGATCTCAATGCTAAAGTAAAAACTACAGTGTGCCTTTAAGTTCATGACAAACTACATGTTTTCTTGGCTTTAACACACAGAATGCGATAATAAAAGGTCTTTGCCATTTTGTGTAAGCACTATATCTGCATGACACTTATCTGTGTCTGTAACTATGAATGTAACTTTTGTTTTGTGGCCGTTTGGAAAAGAAAACAGACAAACACAACCTTTCAACAAACTTACGACTTTCCAAAATCAGGCTAGGAGAAAAAGGTGTTGGTTATAGATTTGTTGTTGAAAAAAGTTATAATGGTCCCAGCTGGATTCGTCTGCATATCTGGCAACCTGAGTCAGGGAGAGTGGGAGAGGCTGCAGTACCACCTTTGGCCACATGTTTACATACTGCTCCTTTTTACAAGCAAAACAACCACTTTTTACATTAAAGCTATGATACAAGGATGACACACAACCAGTGTGGCCAAAATGACGTGCGCTGACATGCTGCATGCATGCCGTGCCGATGGGGGTGGACCCGGAACAAGAATTAGCCAATGCTAACATATAGCATTGGCTGACCTCTCGAAAACGTCTTTACAGGATGGTCCAAAGTTGGCTCTTGGCCCAAAGCTCCGTCCCACATGTGTGTCAATGCTGAGGGGGGTGATTTGATTTGGAGTTTCTCGTTTAAATGAATGGGGCTCGTGCAGCTGACCCATGCACAGATGCGTTTTTGCACATTTTCCAGCCCCCGCGGCCATTTTGAAAGTGCCCATAGACCGCGGAAGTTGTGGCACATTAGTTAGAACGGCGGAGATAGGCGTGACTACGTCCGTTAATATTTACAGTCTATGCACTCGACAGAGCCTGCATGTGTGGAGGGTTGATCTCACTCACACCAAACAAAGACAGATCTTCCGCTTTAGTCGCTCATTGTTTAATAACCACCGCTACTTTGGCTCCGCACTCGTCCTCTTGCTCACAGCTGCACAAAGTTTACCCGCTGTAAGTTACCAGAGAAGTTTTTGCTGCATACATAACTCATGAGGACATCTGTGAGAAGAAACTTAAGCTTTGCATAATAACTCAAATGGCCTATTTAATGTTTGCACGTCTCGGTGGCAGTCCTAGATTTGGGGTTTGGAAAAAGAAGTGTTCACCACAAGTTTGGGAGTGGAGCTGCGGCACCTAATACGACTTTACACTTTTCATCTCTCATTCTTTTGTTTATCCTGTGTCTTCAGCTGCTAACTGCTGCGGGCAAATATGGGGTTTAGGGAACTTAAGTCTAGCATCAGTCAAAATGCATTTCGCCTGATTCGCCCGATGGTTTAAGATATAATTGCTTTGTGCGAATGTTGAATTTTCCCTGTTTGACTCCAGTAAGATGGAGAACATTAAGTTGTCACACAATGGGGACTTGTCACAGACTGACTTAGAAATATGTTCAAGGAGCAGTTTGTAAAAATGTGGCCAAAAGTGGTACTGCAGCCTCTCCCACTCTCCCTGACTCAGGTTGCCAGATATGCAGACGAATCCAGCTGGGACCATAACAGCTGAATAGACAAGAGTTTTGTCAACAACAAATCTATAACCAACACCTTTTTCACAAAGATAGAAATCCTGGTTTTATTCCTTGTTTTGTCGTTAATGATTTGAGAATCATAACGAGACCTTTTATAGTTCTGCGCCACATGGTACTTTACCAGTGAGATTAGCTCCACATGGTACTTTACCAGTGAGATCAGCTCCACGTGGTGAGTTCTGGCGCCCGGATCACAGACTTTCTGATTGGTGAAACGGTGGAGGGCGGGACATTGAAATGAAAACAATAACAAGATTTAGAGGCTGGAAAAGTAATTTAGAAACTAGACAGTTAAAGAAGTATTGGAAAAGAGCAGTTTATTATCATGACAGATTAGGGCCCTTTAATGACGACAAATTAGGGCCCTTTAATGACGACAGATTAGGGCCCTTTAATGACGACAGATTAGGGCCCTTTAATGACGACAGATTAGGGCCCTTTAATGACGACAGATTAGGGCCCTTTAATGACGACAGATTAGGGCCCTTTAATGACGACAGATTAGGGCCCTTTAATGACGACAGATTAGGGCCCTTTAATGACGACAGATTAGGGCCCTTTAATGACGACAGATTAGGGCCCTTTAATGACGACAGATTAGGGCCCTTTAATGACGACAGATTAGGGCCCTTTAATGATGACCCATATTCTATACTTTATTTTTCACTGTTCTAAATTATGTCATGTTTATTTACATTTATGTATTCATTTATTTGACAGGGACTTTGCAAATCAAAATGGAACCAAAGAAGCTTGTATCTGAAGCCATGAGAAACAAGTTTAGAGCTAATGCTAATGTTCACCCCCGTCCCTCGTTAGCAAACAGCTTGGTGTGAAGCAGGTCCATGGGTGTTTCTGGGAGTGCGTGGGCGGCAGTTGGACGGAGAGGCGTTTGTTGTTTTTAGCGCCTCCCTCCGTGAGTCACATGAGTGGGTTGGTCTGGTGCAAGGTGTGTGTCCAGGCTGTGGATGTGTGTCTGCGTCAGTGTGGATGTGTGTCTGCCTCAGTGTGTGTGGATGTGTGTCTGCGTCAGTGTGGATGTGTGTCTGCCTCAGTGTGGATGTGTGTCTGCGTCAGTGTGGATGTGTGTCTGCCTCAGTGTGTGTGGATGTGTGTCTGCGTCAGTGTGGATGTGTGTCTGTCTCAGTGTGGATGTGTGTCTGCCTCAGTGTGTGTGGATGTGTGTCCAGGCTGTGGATGTGTGTCTGCGTCAGTGTGGATGTGTGTCTGCGTCAGTGTGGATGTGTGTCTGCGTCAGTGTGGATGTGTGTCTGCCTCAGTGTGGATGTGTGTCTGCCTCAGTGTGTGTGGATGTGTGTCTGCGTCAGTGTGGATGTGTGTCTGTCTCAGTGTGGATGTGTGTCTGCCTCAGTGTGTGTGGATGTGTGTCCAGGCTGTGGATGTGTGTCTGCCTCAGTGTGGATGTGTGTCTGTCTCAGTGTGTGTGGATGTGTGTCCAGGCTGTGGATGTGTGTCTGCCTCAGTGTGGATGTGTGTCTGCGTCAGTGTGGATGTGTGTCTGCCTCAGTGTGGATGTGTGTCTGCCTCAGTGTGTGTGGATGTGTGTCCAGGCTGTGGATGTGTGTCTGCCTCAGTGTGGATGTGTGTCTGCCTCAGTGTGTGTGGATGTGTGTCTGCGTCAGTGTGGATGTGTGTCTGCCTCAGTGTGGATGTGTGTCTGCCTCAGTGTGGATGTGTGTCCAGGCTGTGGATGTGTGTCTGTCTCAGTGTGGATGTGTGTCCAGGCTGTGGATGTGTGTCTGCGTCAGTGTGGTTGTGTGTCTGCGTCAGTGTGGTTGTGTGTCTGCCTCAGTGTGGTTGTGTGTCTGCCTCAGTCTGGTTGTGTGTCTACCTCAGTGTGGTTGTGTGTCCACCTCAGTGTGGATGTGTGTCTACCTCAGTGTGGTTGTGTGTCCACCTCAGTGTAGTTGTGTGTCTACCTCAGTGTGGTTGTGTGTCTACCTCAGTGTGGATGTGTGTCTACCTCAGTGTGGTTGTGTGTCCACCTCAGTGTGGATGTGTGTCTACCTCAGTGTGGTTGTGTGTCCACCTCAGTGTGGTTGTGTGTCTGCCTCAGTGTGGTTGTGTGTCCACCTCAGTGTGGATGTGTGTCTACCTCAGTGTGGTTGTGTGTCCACCTCAGTGCAGTTGTGTGTCTGCCTCAGTGTGGTTGTGTGTCTGCCTCAGTGTGGTTGTGTGTCCACCTCAGTGTGGTTGTGTGTCCACCTCAGTGTGGATGTGTGTCTACCTCAGTGTAGTTGTGTGTCCACCTCAGTGTAGTTGTGTGTCTGCCTCAGTGTAGTTGTGTGTCCACCTCAGTGTAGTTGTGTGTCTGCCTCAGTGTGGTTGTGTGTCTGCCTCAGTGTGGTTGTGTGTCCACCTCAGTGTAGTTGTGTGTCTACCTCAGTGTGGTTGTGTGTCTACCTCAGTGTGGATGTGTGTCCACCTCAGTGTGGATGTGTGTCTACCTCAGTGTAGTTGTGTGTCTGCCTCAGTGTGGTTGTGTGTCTGCCTCAGTGTGGTTGTGTGTCCACCTCAGTGTAGTTGTGTGTCTACCTCAGTGTGGTTGTGTGTCTACCTCAGTGTGGATGTGTGTCCACCTCAGTGTGGATGTGTGTCTACCTCAGTGTAGTTGTGTGTCCACCTCAGTGTAGTTGTGTGTCCACCTCAGTGTAGTTGTGTGTCTGCCTCAGTGTGGTTGTGTGTCCACCTCAGTGTGGTTGTGTGTCCACCTCAGTGTGGTTGTGTGTCCACCTCAGTGTAGTTGTGTGTCCACCTCAGTGTAGTTGTGTGTCCGCCTCAGTGTAGTTGTGTGTCCGCCTCAGTGTAGTTGTGTGTCTGCCTCAGTGTGGTTGTGTGTCCACCTCAGTGTGGCTGTGTGTCCACCTCAGTGTAGTTGTGTGTCCACCTCAGTGTAGTTGTGTGTCCACCTCAGTGTGGCTGTGTGTCCACCTCAGTGTAGTTGTGTGTCCACCTCAGTGTAGTTGTGTGTCTGCCTCAGTGTGAAATCCACATTGGTCCGCTGTGCAATCCTCCTCATGTTCCTGTCAATACTACTTCCACTTGGTCTCCAGCCGCTAATCTCCTCTAATCTGAAGTGGCACGTCAATGTCACAAATGCTTGGACAAATATAGGAGAAAATATAGATTATTGTGTGCTACATAATTCTCTGTTTTTGTCAAGATAACTTTGCAGTCATTGGGAATTAAAAAACAAATATGAAGTCAATTTAAAGTACAGTAAATATTTCCTGTTTTCCAAACGACTTATTTACGTCATTTTGAAAACCTTGTTGCTTCCACGATCTTTTTGTTATGACATACACACAATCCAACTGTCGTACAAATGATCTTTTTTAAACTATTATCATTTTTATCACCCACACCTTTCACCAAACCTTTAAAAAGAGTCGGATCAAAGCAAGTGCTCTGGAGAAAAGGCCAAACTCATGATTCACTGAGTCTGACGATAACAAGACACTCAAGTCTTCTCTCTCCAGTGCTACGGGAAGTAACGGAATATACATGTGTGTACTGGGATTATACCTGTATGTACTGGGATTATACCTGTATGTACTGGGAATATACCTGTATGTACTGGGAATATGCATGTATGTACTGGGATTATACCTGTATGTACTGGGAATATACCTGTATGTACTGGGATTATACCTGTATGTACTGGGAATATACCTGTATGTACTGGGAATATACATGTGTGTACTGGGATTATACCTGTATGTACTGGGATTATACCTGTATGTACTGGGAATATACCTGTATGTACTGGGATTATACCTGTATGTACTGGGAATATACCTGTATGTACTGGGATTATACCTGTATGTACTGGGAATATACCTGTATGTACTGGGAATATACATGTGTGTACTGGGATTATACCTGTATGTACTGGGAATATACATGTGTGTACTGGGATTACACCTGTATGAACTGGGAATATACATGTGTGTACTGGGATTATATCTGTGTGTACTGGGATTATACCTGTATGTACTGGGAATACATGTACCGGAACTATCTGTACTGGGAATTATATATATATATATATATATATATATTCTAAAATGATCCTCCCCAACATTGCTTATCTCCAATCTAGACAAGAGTTTGGGTGTTTATTAAAACCTGCACATGTCCAGATTTCCTGTGAACGAGGGCTGCACAATATATTGGAAAAAAATTGTCATCACAATATTGGATATTGGTACGTGCGATATCCAGATCTAAAAGATTCAAGAACAAAAACTGAAAACTGGAGAGAGAAAAAGTGTTTCAAAATTATTGCCTCTTTGCATTAAAAATACAAGTATTAAAGGTATATAGGAGGATTTTCTACTTCCGGGTGGATCATCAAGATTATTGGTCCTCCTAAATGTCAATAATTCTTTGGGTTCGAAGCAGACTGTATTTTTGTGTGAACGATAATCTCCTGGCTGGATTAACACAGGAGTTTGAATTTACCGTAGTGCCAACCAAAGCAAAACATCCAGCATGACATATTTAGCTTCTCCCACAGAGATCCCCCAGAATAGAGCCAGCTGCAGCCCACACATGAAGCACTAGCGCTGGGACACAGGGCCCTGAGTGGTCCCTGGGAGGATTGGACCAGGCGCGGCCGCAGATTGTTAAGTGATGAACGAGTGCGGGGTGTCTGGCCCTTCAAATGGTTCGTGAGCTCAAGCCATTGATTTTTGGTTCCTTACAAACAGTCTCTGGAGAAAACTCCTGCTCCTGCCTGTGGAGCCTGAAGCTACGGCACGGTGGCCCACACGTGTGAGCCCACGGTGGAAGTGGGATGAGCAGCTCAGAACTCACTCTGATACTACTCTCAGCTCAACACAACTGTCATCATAGATCATACTGTCTACTGTCTGTAGGAGCAGTTTCTAATGCAGCTCCACACACAAAGCATGGCCTGTTTGACTGTTAATAATAATTATAATGCATTAGTTTTATACAGCGCTTTTTGGACACTCAAAGACACTTTCATTATTCTTTCTCTCCAAACACAGTGGTGATTAACTACTACTGTAGCCACAGCTGCCCTGGGGCACACTGACAGAAGCGAGGCAACCAGTCTGTGCCATCGGCCCCTCCCACCACCACCAACCATTCACACACACACCAGACTTGTTCCAATGGGGGTGAAGTGTCTTGCCAAAGGACACAATGGTAGCTATAGGCACTTTACAGCCACAGCCGCCCCACTGTGGCACCTGCTGTTCTCTGAGGTTAAGTGTCTTGCCCAAGGACAAAACAACAGCTGACATTAGTGGGAGTAGGTGCAGAAAGTCTTGTGTTAGGATAGAACCCACAACCTTCAGGCTCAAAGGCCAATGCTCTACCAACTGAGCCACTCAAGTAAGTAAGTAAGTAATGTTTATTTATATAGCGCATGTTACAGACCAAGGCACAGACCCAAAGCTCTTTCCAATGTTCAGAGTCAGATATTGTTCCAATCCTTCCACACACGGTGATGACAGAAGCGAGTCCAGAACACACTGGTCCATCAAAGCCTCTGACCCAACACCATCCATTCACTCTCTCATTTACACTCAGACCTATTGTGCATGTTTTTAGTGGTGGAGGAAACCGGAGCACCCGGAGGAAACCTACGCAGACACGGGAAGAACATGCAAACTCCACTCAGAAAGGCCCTGTACCGACCGGGATTCGAACCCAGGACCTTCTTGCTGAGAAGCAAGAGTGCTATCCACTAATCCTCCATGTGTCTGCTCCTCTTCTTGCAGCCTCTCTGTTTGTATTTCTAAACTCTGCAGACTCATTATTCGCCGTATTAAAGTATATCTAAAGATTAGACAAGACAAGATTATGAAGAACATGGAACGAGCTCATTCTTGGTAGTTTGGAAAAGTTGTACATCTCAAATACATTTGGTGAACAGTTGGAGTCAGCTCTGCCCCAGCCGCTGCGATGCTGAGTGACATATTGTCTTTTGGATAGTGCCAGTTTGCCCAGATGGAGATGCTAGTGCAGTGGAGGCTGCCCACAGACACTTGCAAACAGTTCAGAGGAGCTTTGGATTAGCTAACAGTGAGCTCTTGGAAAAGATGTTCCGCTTCTGTCACGCTCAGATGGTTAATGAGCCGAGTCGAGTCAGTTTCATGGAAGTTTTTTGCAATCAGACACGAAATACACTTTATATTATGACATATGTTCAAAAGCAAGAGCTGTGGATTACAACGACTATCTCAAAACAAACACCTCCTCCTTCACTTTGTCCAAATATTACAACATAACAGCACAGTGGAGGAGTGGGGAAGACCTCATGCCTCTCAGCAAGAACGATACAAGTTTGATCCCGACCCACCCGAGCCAGAGTTTCCTCCAGACGCTCCGGTTTCATCATCACCAAAACCATGCAACATAGATACAAATCTCTGATAGTTCTGACCAAGCCGAGCATCAACATCTGGAGAAGGGCCCGAGTTCAACCGAGTTCAACATTTCCTGACAGATCCTCTCATTATCAACTGAGATTTCTAGTGTATTGTCCATTAAAACCAAATCGATTGTTACTTGGATCGGTCTATATCAGTTTAAATGCATTTATCAGATTCAGTACATGCAATTATCCTTTTTTTAATTATCTCCATCCTATCTTTTTAAATGTAGGTCAGATATTGCATCTTCCAACTCATGAAAAAATGTAGCCAATTTTTGTAGTATATTTCAAAAGTAATAAAAAAAGCGAGCAGAGCAGTGTAAAATATCTGAATGAGTGAAAAGGGAGAAGTCTTCTCTCTACATTGAGGCTCTTCGGCGCCCGGCTGCCTCTCAGCTCATCATAAAACACACTCTACACTAAGACAGACACAGAAAAGTTCAAGCAGCTGTGCCTTGGAGACACAACTTCTGGAGTAGAGCAGGAAGTGTCTTTCTAAAGGCCTGTCTGCCTATATGTGATGAAACAAGGCTGGAACATATTAGTGTCTAAGAAATCTGGCTAACTGTGTCCCAGGGCGCCTCCTCTCCTTAAGGCGGAATATTCTATCACAGGCAGATGGCGGATGGCGCAGAGGAAGACACTTGCACGTGGGATAACCTGAGCCTGCGATCGGCACAAACACAATAGAACCCACCAGCTGTTTAGCACGCCAGAGACAGCGCTAACAAAGTTTGTGTGCTCGCAGAGATTTCTAATTGATTTGTTTTTCCCGCGGCACACCAGCTGCCAGTGCCGGATTAGCCCAACCCAGTGTCAGACTTCATCTCCTGATAACACCCTTTGCCTCTTGTCTAAAGTGGAGCCTCTGAGGTCACAACATGAACCGTGTGCACCGTAGTTTGAAATGAAGCTATAGACCGTAAATTCAACTGGGAAGATGGTAACTGGCCCATTCCCAATCAATTCATCTCTCGCCACGGCACCAATCCCTGGTCAGGTTATCGGTACTTAACCCGCAATTCACATCAGCTCATTCACTTTCACCTGTGTCCTTTCCCAGCTCCACCTCGCTTCTCCAACGGCGTTTCCATCAACCACCACCAGAGCAGACCCTGAGGTGATCGTGCATCTCAGTCTATTCTTCAGAGTCTGATCTAAACATGTTTTATATAATAACCAAGTCTCTCCAGGTTGAAATGGACCAATCATGACTGTGGTTACAACTACAGGAGCTGGGCCAGACCTCGAGTCTCCGTCTTGAAGAAGAAGGTCCTTCATTCGTTCCACAATGGGGAAATTTCAGTTTGACACACACACACACACACACACACACACACACACACACGTTTTTGTTACCTGGTGGGTCCCTTTGACAGGGCCGTTCAGAATGGGACCCATAGACATAATCTTTTTTTACTGGGACTACTTTAAGTAATACAAAACAGTCAATAGAAACCAAACAACTATTTTAAAGGAATTTTATTTTAGATTTTGTTTTCGAATTGCAGTGATTCTATTTTTGACATAGAATTTAATGCCACTCCATGTCCGATGTCTAAGGTCATCTGGTGAGGCATTAATGCAGGCCAGGCAGTGAGACTTCCCAGGGACCTTTCCAGTCTGTATGAAAGGTGTCATGGTCTTCTCCACAGCCTTCACCTCAGATGCAGACCATGGCTTTCTTACACGTTCTAGGGAGAGAAATAAAAATATATTAGCAATATACACTCCCAGGGTTAGGACCAAGCAGCCTGGCTGTAATCCCCCACCTGGTACACTTACCAGAAGGGGCACTGCCACTACCATGGGGTGCATCTGGATGAATGGTTGAAGGTTCTCCGCTTGAAGTTTCTTTTAGCCCGTCCGTTTGTGAGAGGATCTCTACTGCTCTCCCTGTCGCACAGAAAATAAAAATACAAGTGGCCTTTAGGGGAAAAAAATCATACATATTTTAATAATATCAAGAATTACCTTCAGGCTCAATTTGTATCTGGTCGAGGCTCTTTCCTTCGAATTCCGTCACTCTTCCCTGCTCCATGGCCATCAACACTTTGCTGATTTTGGCCAGCTCCAGTGTCCCCTCTGGTAGTCTGTAATATTGCCTGTGGATGCGAATGTCATGGCCGAGGAAGTTGGCAAGTATGTCCATCTCATTCTCTTTCATATTGAGAACTGTAGACATAGTAGCTATGTGCTTTCTAAGTTTGGTTGAGGATAGCATCTCTGGATGCACCGCACCACATTCTTTGGCTACCTGGCGTAGGGAGTCTGATCCCCTGATGTGGGTGTCTGCGCCCGGGCGGGAAAAGAAGTATGGGTTATGGTCAGAGATGGAACAGGCCCTTCTGTTCTCCACCAGCACCTCCATCCAAGCAATCATTTCAGGAGTCAAAAGAACCGGCACTTTCCGACTTCTTTTCCCTTTAATTTCAATGCGTTGAAAATGCTGACACAGCTTTTTCTCAAGTTGGGACAGTCCCAGAGCAATGTCAGAATGGATCCCAGTCTTACTTCTTAAGGTAAAGGCTGTCAGTGGCATCTTTGAAACCTCACCTTCCCTTCTTCGATTGAAAATGATGACCTCACAAAGAGTCAAAACTGCCAGTTTAGACCAATGCTTAGACGTTGGCTCACTTATTAGGGTTTGCACATATTCAGGTCGACATACCTCAATATGTGCATGCATGGCTCTAACGTCCTCAGTCAGAGGGAGCAGGTCCGGAGTGTTCCACTTGGCTTGCCGGAGGGTCTGTAGGGCAGCAGAAGAAACACAGACGTCCCACCTCTTCTCAAAAAGCAGCCGGCTTCGTTGGAGGTTTTTAATAAATAGTTCATCAACACAATGCTCCATTTTTGAGTCACATTCAAGAATATCTGCTAGCTTTCTGAGGCTATGGCCGAGTTTGAGGGCCAAGGATGGAGTCTTGTATTGATTTGTTTCCTCATCATATCCAGCCACAGACCTGACTGCATCAATCACATGGTTAAAGTTGGAAGGAATAAAGAAATCCTTAATTGTTTTCAGTTTCCCTGCGGTTTTTGCTTCGTTAATTAACCTACCGACTTCTCTCATTTTCTGCCTAATGTAATCATGCTTAGTCTTATCATGCCCGTGTTTTAAGTACAGGTGCTCTCCGAGTCTCAGAATCCCCTTTTCTGCTTTGACAACACCCGTGACCTCATCCTGATGCATTGCCGAAATTAAAGACCACAGCTTTTTGCTGATGCCCTCCGGTACAGGCTGGGCTAGGGAGCAGAGGGACTGGACCCTACTTCTACCTGGTTTAGCCTGGGCATCTTTCTGTGAAAGCCGGCACCTGGCCACATGCCTCCACAGCGACTTTCGCTTAAGCAATGCCCCACAGTCTATACAGTGCAAAAACTCACTGGATTTAACTGGGGAATTTGGCTGTTTAGCTGGGACTAAAGTTCCAATGCCGGCCTTTAAAACCTCAAAATTGTGCTCACGGTTTCCACTATTCCTGATCAAATCAAACTGAAGTTTACGTGCTTTAGATTTCACAGGTAGAGCCAATGCTCTGGCTACGTCACTTTCATTTCCATGTTTTCTAGTCAAATGACGGGACATTTTGTGGCAGGACATTGAACAGTAGAGGCAGAAGTGTCTCTTGCTGTAAACTCGCCCCCCATTTTTCTTCTTTTGCAGCTGCATGATAACAATCTTATTTGCCTTTGGTTCGTCACTTTCCGAGTCTTGAAGAAAAGTGTTTTTGATTTTTCTTTTTCCATACTTTTTTACAGGTTTCTTCTTGACAGTTAAATCGTCAGAATCTGAGTCGACTTCATCAATTAGGGACTCTTGACTAAGCTGCACAAACAACAAATAATTTGTAATCATTCTATATAACAATTTGAAGTCATGACTTGTAGTCAGCACTTACCAGTGGTTTGTAAGCGTGCGCTTCAGTGTGCTCCTCCATGATTTCTTGCAGCCTAATGAACCACACACTTGCACCTTTTTCTAGCCTGACACCTGATTTCCTCTGTTGTGCTGCTCCATGATTGGCTCCAGCCTCTGTTGTGCTGCTCCATGATTGGCTCCAGCCTGCTGGACTGAAATTGCCCCAGTGTGCCCCTCCTTGATATCCCGCAACCCACCACCAGGGTTCCGACACATAACACACTTTTTTCAGGAAAGTAAACCTCCAGGGGTCCTTTCCATATTTTTACAGAGACTGCATAAGGACCGTTAGAAAAGCATTACCCATTGATTATTAAGCTTGGACCAGTGGGGTCCGGTGTTCGGGCCCCACCACGTAAAACCAGTCCCCATGACGTGAGTGGAATCTCAGGTTATGGAACCCACCAGGAGTTGAAAACAAGTGCACACACACACACACACAGTACACATACATCAAGGTAAGCAGAGAGCATCACTTCCGCGCTCCTTATAGTAAAAGTGGGTTAAGTGTCTTGCCCAAGGACACAATGACAGCAGTGGGAGTCGGTGGAGAAAGTCTTGTGGTGGGCTCGAACCCACAACCTCCAGGCTCACAGGCCAATGCTCTACCAACTGTCGACAGGGAGGTCATGATGAAGAGATGGCAGTTGTCCGCAGCACATGGACTCTTACATCACAGCAGGGGGCCAGATCTGGGCCATTTATCTTTTTTATAGCGTCCATGTGAATAGTTTTTTTTTTATTTTTTTTTAATCAATGTTTAAATCTTTTTCTTAGCATTTCCTTCTTTCTGCACAAACAGATTAGGAGGACAGTAAATAAAGTAAATATGATGCTACCATTGGTCTCCTGTCTTCTAATTTGTTTTCTAAACCCATTATTTTTAAAGAAGAAGAAAATAAGCCCCTCCCACCCCTCCCTGATCCTCCCACTCCTGCCAGGTGCCAAAAAGTGAAAATATAATAAAAAAAATGAATAAAAAAACAATAGTAATAATAATAATAATGATAATCCAAAAGAAAAAGACAAATGAAATGTACACAAAAAGGAGTTACAATTAAATTAAATTACAACAAAAATAATAATAATACAAATAATAAAATATACAGTACAGACCAAAACTTTGGACAACCTTCTGTGTTGAAAAAAAGATGACATTTTACTTCTGACAACTTTTACTTTCATCAAGTAAAACTACATTTGAAATAAACATTATTTCATAAAAGCCTGGTTTCAAGTCAAAGGGAGAGTCCTGATTAGTCCAGCATTTTAAAACTATTTTTGGGTCGAACATTTTTATGATTTTTCTTTATTTTTGTTCAGTCCATGTTAACAACTATAACTAACATGCTTTTTAAAGTTGAATCCTAAATTGTGCCCCTGGGTTTCTGAACCACAACAAAGTGTGTGTCCAGCAGCAAAAACACTGCAACTTCAGTCCGTGTCCAAACCACAGCAGCAGCGCAGTGAGAAAAACAACTTCCACGGTTGTTTTCCGGAGCAGTGAATACACATGACCCGCCAGTCCCTCCAGACCAGAGCCAGTGGATAAACAGCTAATGTCCGTGTGCGTTCAGTCTCCTGCACCGTGCCCCGGCTAAAGCCCATCAGCCCGGCGTGGTGCTTCCTTCCCCAACGCCCGCACCTTTAGCCCCCAACACTCCACGCCCCATAAATCAACCGCAGCAACATACAACATTACAATCATTCTGTAATGGATTGCACCTTTCATTGGGGGGATGCGCTATCCATTAAAATTCAATTTAGCCCTCACACTTATTTCTGCAAACAACTAAAAGTGCCAGTCATCATTTTGAAGTGCGGGCCGTAACTGGGGCTCTCCTGGAACGGGGAGATTGATGAGAACACAGATTAACACTTCATTTTCGACGCCACCGGAGGAACCCACGACGTAATGAGATAAATGAACTGAAGAGAGACTTTGTGAGAAGAGAAACAAGCTGGAAGTGACTACAGATCACGGCTGCACAAAGACATGAGACCAGTAAGTTCAATAGCGCTGCTCTAGCCCGGTCTTACCGCACCATGGTACTCATTTCATTTCATACTAAGGTCTGGATTTGCTCCATTGACTCCGTGAACAGGTGGGAGGGGTTAACTCCTTTTGCAGATTGAAACCATTGGATCTGAGTTTACTGTGACGTTTGTAATGAGCCAGAGTGAGTGAGGCATTTAGCATTTAGCCTAGCTTTAGCATGTAGCCTAGCTTTAGCATCTCCTTTGCCACTGACGGAGCCCGTGGGGAGTAGAGCCACAACATCTTTGCTTCAATGACATTTACTAAACATTCCTCTTGCTCCGGCTTCAGTTTCTTGATATTTGGATTGAACCAGAACGGATTATTTTACTATCGCATTCTCCGACAAACTACAACCAGCAAATTCAGCACAAACTCTTGACGTCACCGACACGACCTACAACACCCGCCTCCCCCGCTCTCTGATTGGTCGGAGGAGATTCAACCGAAGAAACTGCAGCCAATAGGATCAGACCCAGACGTACATGTAGGAAATGATCATGGACCAGAGTTTACACATGGTAAGACCAGACGTACATGTAGGAAATGATCATGGACCAGAGTTTACACATGGTAAGACCAGACGTACATGTAGGAAATGACCATGGACCAGACTTTGGAGAAACTCACAAAAACCCAGTGGGAAAAAAAGTGAGAAACCTCGGGAAGACCCACATATTGAGAAAGGGATCCGCTCCACACAGTTGGACGGGCTAATTATCCAGGACCTAAGCTACAAGGTCGGAGCAGGTCGAAACCTCCTGACACCAGTGTTGCAGATTGAATGGAGAATGTACAGGTCATATTCTAAGACTCTGACAACAATTCAATAATGTGCTGGAGGTACAGTGGGGCAAAAAAGTATTTAGTCAGCCACCGATTGTGCAAGTTCTCCCACTTAAAATAAAGACAGGTCTGTAATTTTCCATCATAGGTTCACTTCAACTGTGAGAGACAGAATGTTAAAAAAAATCCAGGAATTCACATTGTAGGATTTTTAAAGAATGTATTTGTAAATTATGGTGGAAAATAAGCATTTGGTCAATAACAAAAAATCAACTCAATACTTGGTAATATAACCTTTGTTGGCAATAACAGGTCAAACGATTACTATAGGTCTTTACCAGGTTTGCACACACAGTAGCTGGTATTTTGGCCCATTCCTCCATGCAGATCTTCTCGAGAGCAGTGAACACGGACTTTCAACTCCCTCCACAGATGTTCAATGGGGTTGAGGTCTGGAGACTGGCGAGGCCACTCCAGGACTTTCAAATGCTTCTTACGGAGCCACTCCTTCGTTGCCCGGGCGGTGTGTTTGGGATCATTGTCATGCTGGAAGACCCAGCCACGTTTCATCTTCAAAGCTCTCACTGATGGAAGAAGGTTTTGGCTCAAAATCTCACGATACATGGCCCTATTCATTCTTTCCTTAACACGGATCAGTCGTCCTGTCCCCTTAGCAGAAAAACAGCCCCAAAGCATGAAGTTTCCACCCCCATGCTTCACAGTAGGTATGGTGTTCTTGGGATGTAACTCAGTATTCTTCTTCCTCCAAACACGACGAGTTGAGTTTATACCAAACAGTTGTACTTTGGTTTCATCTGACCACATGACATTCTCCCAATCCTCTGCTGTATCATCCATGTGCTCTCTGGCAAACTTCAGACGGGCCTGGACATGCACTGGCTTCAGCAGGGGGACACGTCTGGCACTGCAGGATTTGATTCCCTGTCGTCGTAGTGTGTTACTGATGGTAACCTTTGTTACTTTGGTCCCAGCTCTCTGCAGGTCATTCACCAGGTCCCCCCCGTGTGGTTCTGGGATCTTTGATCACCGTTCTCATGATCATTTTGACCCCACGGGATGAGATCTTGCGTGGAGCCCCAGATCGAGGGAGATTATCAGTGGTCTTGTTTGTCTTCCATTTTCTGATCATTGCTCCCACAGTTGATTTGTTCACACCAAGCTGCTTGCCTTTTGTAGATTCACTCTTCCCAGTCTGGTGCAGGTCTACAATTCTTTTCCTGGTGTCCTTGGACAGCTCTTTGGTCTTGGCCATAGTGGAGTTTGGAGTCTGACTGTTTGAGGCTGTGGACAGGTGTCTTTTATACAGATGAGTTCAAACAGGTGCCATTAATACAGGTAACGGGTGGAGGACAGAAGAGCTTCTTAAAGAAGAAGTTACAGGTCTGTGAGAGCCACAGATCTTCCTTGTTTGAAGTGACCAAATACTTATTTTCCACCATAATTTACAAATAAATTCTTTATAAATCCTACAATATGAATTCATGGATTTTTTTTTTCACATTCTGTCTCACAGTTGAAGTATTATTTATTTATTTATTTCGAACCATGCACAATACACATTTTTACATATATCAATATAGCAGACAAGTGAACCTATGATGAACATTACAGACCTCTGTCATTATTTTAAGAGGGAGAACTTGCACAATCGGAGGCTGACTAAATACTTTTTACTTAATACTGTAAATATTCTTTTAAAAAAGGTCTCATTTGTTACAGGGGCAGCTCAAACTGCGTCTCAACCATTTTGTAAAGGTCTGTAATTTAAAAAAACTAGGGATTCTTTGTGCTCCAACACCAAAAACAGAAAAATCCGTCACATTGCTTTCTACGAAGAGTGAACATTAAAGTACAAACTCGTCCCAAGTCTCTGGTGTTTTTCTCTCACACAACTCTGTGTTTTCTGTGATGATGGCGTCTTTTGAGGAGCTCGCCCACTTCTGGTTGATATCAGTCGTACAAACAAATGGGTTCTTTTCTCCGCTCTTTCGTCTTGTTGTGTTCCTTGATAATAACATTGTCAGAAGCTGCATTATTCTTTGATCCTGTGCTTTTTTAGCTCTCTCATTTAACACCGTTTACACCAAAGTTGCTCGGCTCAGGATAGAGTTAAAGTGCCCTTCCTGCTGAGAGCTTTACAGACTCCATTCCCACACTCAGGCTATTAGCCGCAGGAGTCACTATGTTTATGGCTCCGGCTTGTTAGGGCCCTGGCTCCCTTATGCTATTTTACGCATTTTGTACTGCTTTTATAGACCTGAATTATGAATGCAGCTGTTAGTGCTTAATGCGTAACCTTCTCATGAGCTCAGCGTTCGTCTCATGCGCGGTAAGTAAAGGTCAAATGAAAGTAAACGAGACCTAAAAATACATAACCAGCAGGTCAGCAGTTCAAATAGCGCCTTTAAGAGATGTGTGATTGAGCCCAGCAGGAGTAGGGGCGGGGAGGCCGTGGGGGGTCCCGAGGCGCAGCGGGACGCCCAGGATGGATGTGACTGCTCGAACGCTCCCTTTTCATCAGCTGAGGCGGTGTGCAAGCAGGCGGCACAGCAGGGCTCTGATTCAACATGCGACACTCCTCATTAGGATGCAACATGGATGATAAAAGCTCGGGGTTTGTGAAATGAAAATAGTGAGGACGTTTTTGACAGAAAGACACCGGCGTAATCATTACAAACAATTAAAAACATTAACAAATATCGCAAACAGTAAAACACGATGACAAAAACTCAAGGAATCAATGTCAACGTCTAAATCTCAGTGTGTTTTGCTTCTTAAAGGTACTCTGTAATTTCTACAGTTGCTCCAAATGCAAAAAACATGTTAATCAATGACAAATGTGACCTTTATAAGAATATTCATCTCCACCATGTTTTTAAATTGTTGTCATAGGCTTGGAATTTGACTTATAAATGTCCGTGAGAGCTGGAAGACTCTACATGTCCATGCTCCATCTTGAAATACAGAGGTTGATAAGGGACAAAAAGGAGTTTGAGCGGGAGTTGGGGACCACTGTCAAAGACGACATATTGTCCTGCGAAGCCACTGTAGTACCGTAAATAACAATATCTGATCTGATGGGAGTAAAAACTACACAGTGAACCTTTAACCATCTCCATCGCAGACTCCAACCAGTGTTAATTAGGTCTGATTTTTGAATAAATTGATTTCAAAGTCATTTTAGTCCATGAATAAAAGACAAAGACAATAAATAGACCATGAAGAAAGAGTCTGGATTCGTACAGAACTTTCCAGAACAGACGGATCACAGTCCTCTTTCAGACCTTGATTAGACCGTTCTCTGTCTGTGATGTCACCGAACCCCAGTCACAGAACCGACAAGAAAACTTTCAATGGTGCGGCGAGAACATTTAAGCAGGATCTTAGAGTTTTGGGAAACTAGTCACTTTATCTGTTGTTAGTATTACTGTATTATTACTGCATTATCTAATATCTAATACTTATACCATTCACTAGTCACTTTACGTCAAGAGTTTGCGCCGAAATAGCTGGTCGTAGTTTGGCAAAGAATACGATAGTAAAGTATTCTGTTCTCACTCGGGCTCATTACATACGTCACGGTAGCCTGGTCTTATCCATCCGTACTCTCCGCTCAATCATCATTTCACTGCATGTAACGTCTGGGTCTGGTCCCTGTGTTAGCGTTTACAATCGGTCGTATTTCGACCGGCTACTCAGAGAGCGCGGAAGGCGGGTGGTGTAGGTCGGTGCCGGTGACGTCAAGAGTTTGCGCCGAACGGGCAGGTTGTAGTTTGGCGAAGAATGCAATAGTAAAGTAATCCGGTCTGGTTCTATCAAGAAACTGAAGCAGGAGCAAGAGGAATGTTTAGCAAATGTAATCACTGGTCAAGATTGTGGCGCTACTCCCCACGGGCTCCGTTAGCTGCAAAGGAGATGGCTAAAGCTAGGCTAAATGCTAACAACAGACTCGGGCGCATTACAAACGTCACGGTAAACTCAGATCCAAAGGTTTCAATCTGCAAAAGGAGTTAGCCCCTCCCACCTGTTCACGGAGTCAATGGAGCAAATCCAGACCTTAGTATGAAATGAAATTTGTACTAAGGTGTGGTACGACCAGGCTAACGTCACGGTAAACTCAGATCCAATCGTTTCGTTAACCTGTAAACGGAGCAAATCCAGACCTTAGTACCAAATTAAAAGAGTACCATGGTGTGGTAAGGCCAGGCTTATATATAGACTAGTGTGTTTAGTGATGGTTGCCAGAAAAGGGAGTCATTGTGAAAGGATTTCCAGCTTCATTTGGGAAAAGAGACTGTGCATGTTTAAATATGTAAGTTCTAGTTTTGCAGTAATCTATCGCAATTAAAACAACCCTACACTTCTAAAGTCCGCCCGTGAATAGCTTAAAACAATTACATCTGAGTGGCTCATTTCATTACACTAAATCCTACTAACATTGAAATGGAACAACTGCATGTTTATGGGGAAAATGAAGCTGCAGCTATTTCTCCGGAAAGTGTTGTCATTTAGAGGACAATGTCGGCTAATGTACGTAGCATTAAGGCAGCTTAGCAACTCCTCCTCCACTCCGAGCCAAACAAATGGACTTCGTTTAGGCTCCGGCCCCAGCGGAGTCTAAATGTAGATTCAAAGGGAGATGTGTTTATAGGAGGAGGACGCTCGGTGCTGGAGCTGAATGCTAATGTGCTGCATGCTAATGTGCCGCATGCTAATGTTGTTGATACTAATTATATTTCAGTTCCCTCCTTCTGCAGATGATTGTCTGACTAATGTAATATAAAGGTGTGTGGGTTCAGTCTGTCACAGCTCAATATTATTCTCCACACTGAACATTACGTCTTGTTTTTGTTTTTTATGCATTTAGAGCATTAGTGAGAGTAACATCTACATCTAAAATCATCCTCAATTTGATTTAAAGAGCGACTAAACACCTGTGCCCAGCCTGACTCCGCCCACATGAAGATTTGAAAATGTTCTCTAAAAAGGGCGTTGCCTGGAGGACCAAGGGACAAGAAGGGGGGCTTAGAGTTGGGCGTGGTCTGGGCTGTGATTGACAGCTCACGTGTCACACACAAAAAAAACAGACAGTTGTCATTGCTGCTTAAAGCAATAGTTTACAGACCAGAAAGTCTAATTCCACCCTTGATTATACACTAAGATAATTGTAAAGCTACACACCTGAACCTAATCACACTCAATAATCTCAGAATGACTCATGTAATTTAATTTTAATCCACTAGATGGCGCCAGAATACTCCAAACTGCAGCTGGGGCGTGTGTGAGAGTTGAATGGGTTCACATCACTGGCTCTGACAGACTGACGTCACACAAAACAACTGATGTCATAGAGAACTTCAGAGTCAATGGAGAGGCCAGGACCAAATTCAAATGTAGTACCACCAAAAAGGTTGAGAGGGCGCCACACAGACGTTTTTTGGCTCATAAGTGATATTTTATCTAATTTGAACTAAAATGTCAAAGAAATGACCAAGATATGTAGACAGCACTACAATAAACATACTTATCCAGTTTATGAGTTAAAAAAAGTTGATTTGGTGTTTAGTCGCTCTTTAATAAATGATATAGTTTTTATTTTTACAGGGACAGAGTACGATAAACATTAGCCAGAAGGAGAGATGCATTGTACCAGGTTGTAGCAGCAGTGCTATTTTACACCTGTAGTCCCTGTAGAATTAACACTTTATTTGGTGTGTGGTTAGCACTCTCACTTCTCAGCAAGAAGGTCCTGGGTTCAAATCCCGGTTGGAACAGGGATTTTCTGAGTGGAGTTTGCATGTTCTCCTTGTATCTGCTCCGGTTTCCTCTACCACTAAAAACATGCACAATAGGTCTGAGTGTCATGAGTGAGTGACTGGAGGGTGTTTGGTCGGAGGCTTTGATGGACCAGTGTGTTCCACAGCAACACATCTGTACACAACCACAGCAACACATCTGTACACAACCACACACCACATCTGTACACAACCACAGCACCACATCTGTACACAACCACACACCACATCTGTACACAACCACAGCAACACATCTGTACACAACCACAGCAACACATCTGTACACAACCACAGCAACACATCTGTACACAACCACAGCAACACATCTGTACACAACCACAGCAACACATCTGTACACAACCACAGCAACACATCTGTACACAACCACAGCAACACATCTGTACACAACCACAGCAACACATCTGTACACAACCACAGCAACACATCTGTACACAACCACAGCAACACATCTGTACACAACCACAGCAACACATCTGTACACAACCACAGCAACACATCTGTACACAACCACAGCAACACATCTGTACACAACCACAGCAACACATCTGTACACAACCACACACCACATCTGTACACAACCACACACCACATCTGTACACAACCACAGCACCACATCTGTACACAACCACAGCAACACATCTGTACACAACCACAGCAACACATCTGTACACAACCACAGCAACACATCTGTACACAACCACACACCACATCTGTACACAACCACAGCACCACATCTGTACACAACCACACACCACATCTGTACACAACCACAGCACCACATCTGTACACAACCACACACCACATCTGTACACAACCATAGCAACACATCTGTACACAACCACAGCAACACATCTGTACACAACCACATCTGTACACAACCACAGCATCACATCTGTACACAACCACAGCAACACATCTGTACACAACCACAGCTCTACACAACCACAGCAACACATCTGTACACAACCACAGCAACACATCTGTACACAACCACAGCAACACATCTGTACACAACCACAGCAACACACAACCACAGCACCACATCTGTACAAAACCACAGCAACACATCTGTACACAACCACACATCTGTACACAACCACAGCAACACATCTGTACACAACCACACATCTGTACACAACCACAGCACCACATATCTACACAACCACAGCAACACATCTGTACACAACCACAGCAACACATCTGTACACAACCACAGCACCACATCTGTACACAACCACATTTATGGAGCTTTCTCATGTAAAACAATCTAAACAGAGAATCCCAGAGTTCCCAGAATGCAACTGTCTCTTTTTCAAACTACACACATGTGAAAGTGACTTTGAGGATAACACTTTCCACCACAAGCATAACATTTGCATTAACGTTGCTTTAAAGTCATGAGGGTATAATTGAGCAGCCGAGCCAGAGGATTGTCATCTGTCAGCAGTTTGACGGAAACGCCGGACTTCAAAACCGTGGGACAATCGCAGAAGGAGACGAGCCGAGGATTACTCCCCAAATCCTCGTCCTTGACTGTTCTTGAAGCTAATCTGCACCCGCTCTCTTCGGACCACAAGCCTTTAGCAGCTCTTACGACAAACCGTTTAACAAGGCCTTTATCGTGCAGCACATACAACCATCTCCAAAACGGTTTTCTACAGATGTGACTATTTTATGTCCGCTGCGATACGGGGAGAGAAGGGTTTGATTTGTTTATAAGTCAAAAAGTTATTGGGTTTTCATGACAGGACAATGGATACGGGATTCAACTGTGGAGGTGATCCAAATCTTCTGCATCAGGGGTCTCCAACCTTTTTCAATCGGAGAGCTTCTTTTACACAACTGAAGAGGCAGAGAGCTACTCCTTTTTGTGGTCATAATAAAACTATGTAATAATAGGGAGTAAATAAAACAGACATTCCTTAATACTGTATAACCCTAAATTTATACTTAAACTAGATCTGAAATGACTAAAAATGTATTCATTTAAGATAATTTGTTACATTCTAAATCCTATGGGGAGCTGCCTGAAAGGGGCTAGCGAGCTAATGGTAGCTCCCGATCCACAGGTTGGAGAGACACCTTTTCTTAATGTAGGATTAAGAGACCAAACAATAAAATCCCACAAAAGTAGTATCCAGTATATACCCAGGACTTGAGTTTGTTTTGGTCAGATGGATACATTTACTGACTTTGATATCTAAACTAATGGGTTTATGAAAGAATCATCATCAAGCTAATATTATAACAAAAATAATCTTCCCTAGATGCAAAGAAAGACATGTTTTTGCCCTGAAAGACCTCAAGAAAGTATTGTTGTCACACAAGAAACAAATCACAAACTGAAAAGTGAGATTTTTGCACATTAAAGATGGCAGATCCACTGTTTTTGTCTGTTTTAAATATTTCCCTAAAACCGGAGAAGTAAACAACATCGGAAGCATCCAAGCATCCAGCCATGTTTTTAATTGGTTGATCCTGTTTATTACCAACGCCCCCTGGTGGATCGTCGAGGTCACACACCCTCCCAGATTACATATGCGTTTGTAAAGATTCACAAAAATCTGTGGTGCGGCGGGACAGACGAGCTAATCTCACCCAGACTCTGTCCGCACAAATACACAGCGTGAACAAGGACAGTGCTGATCTGAGATGCAGACACGAGGCCAGTGGTTACCCCGGGGGCGCTGCAGGCATCCACTGCTCACATCCGGCACAACACTAATCTGGCCTTTACGGACAACTCTTTAGCCCAAATGCAAAATGTTATGTGTTGCACCGCTCACAACCCTCAGTGTACGCAATATCACACCTGGGAGGGGCAGCATCATGCTATAGCCCAGCTTTTCTTATGGGTGGAGCAGATTACAGATCATTTTGAGGAACAAACGCTGCCAGAGCCACATACTATTCACTCATGCAGTATGTGTGGACATTTATTATATGACTCGGACCGTACGCGCGCTCTGATTGGTTGATTTGCGGTCTGATATTTTCCCATCTCGGACCGTTACCATGACAATCGGTCCACAGCGCGTATCACACAAAACCAAGACGGACATAAACATACTTCACAAATATCTCAAAAGCATTGGTAAAGACACACACGGTCTGTGCAGAGAAATATCAGACCTTGGTGTTTTTGCACAGAACTGTACTTTAAGGCTCGGTCTGATATTTCCCCATACAGACCTCGCCCTCGGTTAATAAGCCGTTATTATCAACATTCATGGACATTGGTTCTCTCTATGGTCCAATAATGTTCTATATTTTTGGGGTTTTAACTGTCGATTCTCTGATCTACTTTTGTTAAGTCTTTGAGAAAACTACTGCTGTGATTTAGGGCGATACAAGAATAAAGTGAATTGAATTGAGTGATGCAACCCACACTCTGCTTCTCTGTTGTCATTTTTTCAGAGACAGGTTAGATTTGCGGAGAACAAGCCGGAAGTCGCGCGGTGCTGCAGTACAAACGGTCCGTCTGAAACTCATCCAGTGAGAAGAGTTCCGCAGCACAAAAGGGAGATAACGATTAAAATGCGTCCATTTTTTTAACGCGCTAATTTTTGTGTAATTAATTCTTCTTAATTAACGGCGTTAAAGTCCAGGCCCTAAAAATAACATGTTTGTTTGTGGTCCTTACATGACCGAATGTGGCCCAAGCCGTGACTTCCACAACATGCACTGTTTAGTGAAGGTTTTTCATAAAAGTAAGAAATATAATCAATAAGATGGGGACAGATGTTGTGGTCTGGAGCTGTACTCTTGGCAGAAGTCTGTGATCTACAAGAGCGTTTCTAGTTTGTCTGTGTTTGGAGCAGAGAATATGATGATCCAAAGTAGGACATTTCACACCAGGGCTGCTTTACAATAATAAAACATTATCACGATGAATAATTCTGTGATGCGGTTCCAAAGCTTTGTAAAAACATTACTTTTATAAATGAAAAACCTTCTGATCCAAACAGTTTTATTCATTAACTTTAGGATTTTAAAGTTAAATAAAGGTTTTACTTCATTCAAGCAACAAAAACAACCTTAAACTTTATTTTTCATTACTAAACCTTTTATGCAGTAATGTGGATAAATAAATAATACTTTAACTTGTTTAACTACTGAACTTTAATCTTATTTTTATCTATATACTTTACTGCAAATGGCAACAACAGCAAAAACTGAGTCTGAATCACAAAGGTTTTTCTGAGACAGACTCAGTTAGACTGAAAAAAAAACCGTAGAAATGAAAGAGACAAAAATAAAACCGCAAAAACACACAATATTTTTGGAAATATTTGACCAAAAAAAAGGTCATTTTAAGATTTTTCTTTATTTTTCGTTCTTGTACGACGCCGACCTCGTTTCTCGACTGTAAAATCCAACAGACATCAGTTCAGCCTTTTAACTTCAAGAGCGCTAAAGTGGGTTACCTGCCGAAAGGAGGCTACAAGTCCCTTAAGTGGGTAGTATAAGGAAGGAGCATGGGAGCTGGGGGGGGGGGGGGGGGGCAGGAGGGGGTAGCATGGGAGCTGGGGGGGAGGGGGGGGGGGCAGGAGGGGTAGCATGGGAGCTGGGGGGGAGGGGGGGCAGGGGGGGTAGCATGGGAGCTGGGGGGGAGGGGGGGTAGCATGGGAGCTGGGGGGGGGGGGGGGCAGGGGGGGTAGCATGGGAGCTGGGGGGGGGGGGGGGGGGGGGGGGGGGGGGGGGGGCAGGAGGGGTAGCATGGGAGCTGGGGGGGGGGCAGGAGGGGTAGCATGGGAGCTGGGGGGGCATACACCAAATGGCAAATCGCAATTAAAAAAAAAGACATTATTAAACGAGCGCGAGGTCTGTACAGAGAAATATCAGACCGCGGCCTTAATGTCTGTGCAGAAAGACCAAGGTACAGACCGAGCAAGCGAGGTTAATAAATGTTTTATTATATGACTATTTTTAATTTATGCAAATATCGATCTCCAACTTGTTTTTTTTGTGTTTTTACCTTTCTGGTCTGTAACGAAGTTGTCAATCTCTTCTTGACAGTTGGGAGTTGTGTTTTTGTTTTTATTTGCTGTTATTACTTCCTCTGGCTCTTCGACGTCGTCCGTTACCATGACAAACGTTGACCGATTGTCATGGTAACGATCCGAGATGGGAAAATATCAGACCGCAAATCAGCCAATCAGAGCGCGCGTACGATCCAAGTCATATAATAATCTCCTTCAGTGCTGTATTTTCCAGCTCTGTGATTTTTTCTGCCTGAGATGTTGCTGCAGTTCAGTGTTCATGGTTTTACGCTGGTCCAGACCAGAGCAGAGAGGATTCATGGTTTTACGCTGGTCCAGACCAGAGCAGAGAGGATTCATGGTCCGAACCAAGTGGATCTGCCAAAAATCCACCGGAGGAATGCAAACTTTATGAAAAATGTCAACAAAGCATTTTACTTGCTTTACTTTGGACCAGAGCAGAGAAAATGGTCTGAAACAAGCTCCACCTGCTGCTGTGACCTGAGGCTGTTGTTATTAATAATAATAATAATGCATCGGTTTTATATAGCGCTTTTTTGGACACTCAAAGACGCTTCACATGTGTCATTATTCATTCACTCCATACACGGTGGTGATAAACTACTAATGTAGCCACAGCTGCCCTGGGGCACACTGACAGAAGCGAGGCAACCAGTATGCGCCATCGGCCCCTCCGACCACCACCAACCATTCATACACACACCAGACTCATTCTAGGCAATGGGGGTGAAGTGTCTTGCCTAAGGACACAACAGCAGTTTGGCACTTTACAGCCGCAGCCGCCCCACTGTGGCTGGTGTTCCCAGAGGTTAAGTGTCTTGCCAAGGACACAACAACAGTAGTCAGTGGGAGTCGATGGTGAAAGTCTTGAGCAGGGCTTGAACCCACGACCTTCTGGCTCAAAGGCCAACGCTCTACCAACTGAGCTACTGCCGCCCTAACTAACTAAATATTACTAATAATAGTAATATTATTACTATTGTTAGATACTTTTTAGAATGATCCATTTTATTATTTAATTTTTGCTGCTACTGAACACCTGCATTTTTCCTACGGGGATCAATAAAGTATCTGTTTATCCATCTTTGACTGTAGTAGAATGTAGAGTGTCCAACAGAACCTCCTGCATCGGCAAAGACAAACTAACACCTGAGATACCGTCACACGCTCTGTCCTGTCGACCTTTTCCTCACCGCGGTGTTACCCTGAGATTCAGAAGCAAAATCTATACATGTGTGTGCTTAGCTGTGACTTTGTAAACACTTCCCTGGAGCGTTTCAGATGTTACCGCTGCTCAGGAAGGATTACCAAGAACAATGCTGCAAATGTGTTTTAGTGCGAGACCTACGCACACAAACAAGGGCCTGTTCATTTCCACGGGGCCCGCAGCGTCCTGTAAGCGCCATCACAGCCGTACGCCAGATCAAAGGCCAGCCACAAATTGATTTGGCTGCGTGTGAGCGGGCGGGAAATAAAAGAGCTTATAATGAAGCATGTTTACAGCACAGACAGGCTAAGGGTCCCTCGGGGGCCGTATAATGTACACGGACGGAGGTGGAGCGCGTTATGATGACACACTGCCCACCGTGAACTGCAAGACGTGGTCGCGGTGCAGATGAGGACAACAATGCACACAGCAAGTTTTTTTATTAATGCAGTGGGCCTTTGCTTGTGGCCTATATTTATCTTTGTTTACACGTGACATCTGGGAGCGTTCATGTTCAAGATTCAAGATTAATTTAGCTTTTTACCTGCTCCTCACAGCAGCAGAACGCTCCATTGATTTGAATGTGATTTCAAAACGTTCTACGGGTCAGTATTTCTTTATAACGGACCTGTCAAAACAATAATGACCACTGCCCTTTGGCAACGCACTCTCTGCTTGTGATCCAGATGTGTAGGTTACTCCACAAGTAGTTCCGGCCACTTTGTCACTACTACTGTCTGTGTGAGAGAAGCTATCGGAGCTCGCCACGCTCAATAAACACAAATACCAATCAATCAACACATTTAAATGTTAATGTTAGAATAAATTAGACATATACATTCTTAACACACGAGGTTTACAGGAGTATCTGTTAATGTTTTCATGACAAAAATACTGTTTTAATGCGAGAAAAAGCGATCGCGATAAACCCGGAAGAAGATTCCGGGACATTTTAGGAACATTTGCAGAGGATTGAATTATAGATTTAGGTGAAGTTTATGTTTGGGTCACTCACCGCTGATGTTCAGGACTCTGTGTTCAGTTTTCATGCAGTTCCAGAGAGTTCTAGTTTGGAAGTTACTAGCCTAACTGTTACTAGCCTAGCCTAACTGTTACTAGCCTCTGTTACTAGCCTAACTGTTACTAGCCTAGCCTAACTGTTACTAGCCTAACTGTTACTAGCCTAGCCTAACTGTTACTAGCCTAACTGTTACTAGCCTAGCCTAACTGTTACTAGCCTAACTGTTACTGGCCTAACTGTTACTAGCCTAACTGTTACTGGCCTAACTGTTACTAGCCTAACTGTTACTAGCCTAACTGATACTAGCCTAACTGTTACTAGCTTAACTGTTATTAGCCTAACTGTTACTAGCTTAACTGTTACTAGCCTAACTGTTACTAGCCTAACTGTTACTAGCCTAACTGATACTAGCCTAACTGTTACTAGCCTAACTGTTACTAGCCTAACTGTTACTAGCCTAACTGTTACTAGCCTAACTGTTACTAGCCTAACTGTTACTAGCCTAACTGTTACTAGCCTAACTGTTACTAGCCTAGCCTAACTGTTACTAGCCTAACTGTTACTAGCCTAACTGATACTAGCCTAACTGTTACTGGCCTAACTGTTACTAGCCTAACTGTTACTAGCCTAACTGTTACTAGCCTAACTGTTACTAGCCTAACTGTTACTAGCCTAACTGTTACTAGCCTAACTGTTACTAGCCTAACTGTTACTAGCCTAACTGTTACTAGCCTAACTGTTACTAGCCTAACTGTTACTAGCCTAACTGTTACTAGCCTAACTGTTACTAGCCTAACTGTTACTAGCCTAACTGTTACTAGCCTAACTGTTACTAGCCTAACTGTTACTAGCCTAACTGTTACTAGCCTAACTGTTACTAGGCTAACTGTTACTAGCCTAACTGTTACTAGCCTAACTGTTACTAGCCTAACTGTTACTAGCCTAACTGTTACTAGCCTAACTGTTATTAGCCTAACTGTTACTAGCCTAACTGTTACTAGCCTAACTGTTACTAGCCTAACTGTTACTAGCCTAACTGTTACTAGCCTAACTGTTACTAGCCTAACTGTTACTAGCCTAACTGTTACTAGCCTAACTGTTACTAGCTTAACTGTTACTAGCCTAACTGTTACTAGCCTAACTGTTACTAGCCTAACTGAGTGACTGAAGTTTAGTTTGTGTGTTCTGTTGGTACAAAGCTGTATAATAAGCGGTATAATGTATATTACGCCGCTGCACGTCGGAGTCTGCTTCTCTCTGTCGGTACTTATTTTCAGATAATTTGTCCCATACATGTCCCAAAGGAAATGTGTCTTGGACTCACAGTCTGATGCATTTAAAATACACAGACCTAAAACACAAAACAGTAACACAGAAGTCGTGGCCTGGTTCTTGTGGCCTGTGAATACCAGTTGGTGTTTCCTCAGTAAAGTCATGGTCCTGACCTAGTCCTAAACGGGTCGTAAGTGTTTGGCCTGAAAGATGTACAATGGACAAGTAGCATAGGCAAAGAATCAATGAAACGCGGAATACTAGACTGGATACTTAGTCTGAAAGAAGTCTTTAAAGGAGCAGTGTGTAAACATGTGGCCAAAAGTGGTACTGCAGCCCCTCCCACTCTCCCTGACTCAGGTTGCCAGATATGCAGACGAATCCAGCTGGGACCATAACAGCTGAATAGACAAGAGTTTAGTCAACAACAAATCTATAACCAACACCTTTTTCACAAAGATAGAAATCCTGCTTTTATTCCTTGTTTTGTCGTTAATGATTTGAGAATCATAACGAGACCTTTTTTTAGTTCTGCGCCACATGGTACTTTACCAGTGAGATTAGCTCCACATGGTACTTTACCAGTGAGATTAGCTCCACGCGGGAAAATAGTTTTATCATGGTCTCATTTTTTCAGCAGCCCATCACAACCTTCTCTTTTCCACTCAGCATTTGCATCTTCACAATGGATTAACGGCTTATTAAACAGAAAAATATCAGACCTTGGACTTTTGGTACAGACCGAGCCGTACCAAAAGTCCAAGGTCTGATATTTCTCTGTACAGACCAAGCAAGCAAAGGTTAATAAACGTTTTATTATATGACTATTACTAATTTATGCAAATATCGATCTGCGACTTGGTTTTCCTAATCGTGTTTATACCTTTCTGGTCTGTAACAAAGTTGTCGATCTCTTCTTGACAGTTACGAGTTGTGTTTTTGTCGTAATTTGCTGTTATTACTTCCTCTGGCTCTTTGAAGTCGTCGCTCATTCTTTTTTTTTTTTTACCGAGGAAAGATATCAAATTTGATACGCGCTGCGGACCAATTGTCATGGTAATGGTCTGAGATGGGAAAATATCAGACCGCAAATCAGCCAATGAGAGCGCGCGTACGGTCCAAGTCATATAATAAAAAGGTATATTTCTCTACCAAACCAAATGTACCTTTTAGACATTGTTTTTAAGAGTTCAGTGCAGTTAGATCTGCACATGCCAGACCTATTGTACATGTTTTTAGTGGTAGGGGAAACTGGAGCACCCGGAGGAAACCTACACAGAGACGGGTCATATAAAGGAGAGCACTTTGAAAGTAAGTAGTAAGTAAGTAAGTAAGTTTTTATTTATATACCGCCTTTTCACTGCAGATCTGAGTCTCAAAGCAGTTTACAATTGTTAATTTTGGGCATTTGTCTCTCACTCCACACAGAGATGGGAGCGGGGCCAGTACAGGAGGCACATGCCAGAACTATTGGACATATTTTTAGTGGTAGGGGAAACCGGAGTACCCGGAGGAAACCTACGCAGACACGGGGAGAACATGCAAACTCCACTCAGAAAGGCCCCGTAGGGACCGGGATTCAAAGCCAGGACCTTCTTGCAGAGAAGCGAGAGCGCTAACCACTCAGCCACTGTGCCGCCCAAAGGATATATGAACTGTCTTGTCTATTAGTCTTTACCATTGCCAGAATAATAGGGTGAGCGTTATTCATTTTTGTCTGTATTTGGAGCTACACAGGGTTCTGTTTATTGGCTCCGCAGACCACAGTAGATTGTAATTGAACCAGTCTGTTAAGATCATTTAGATTTTAGCTGGAATCAATGAACTCACCGGGGCTGAAAACTGTGAAACCACAAAGTGTGTTCTTCTCATTTGCTCCTCTTAAAGAACCAGGACAGACCGGGCTGTAACCGGAGGATGTATGCCCAGGCCCTGACAGTATCACGGCCAATTAGGCCACTGATAATGCCACTTAATTAACCATGCATTGGTGCTCGGAGGACTGGGCTGAGGAAAGGGAGCACTAAATACCATGTACCGCACCATGAGGCAGACACCATTAAGGGACACAGGAGTGGAAACAGCTCTGTGGCCCGCGGACGCTTCCAACATTTATCTTGTGTCCTCAAAATAGTTCCATCATGCATTGGGGCTTGATCTTAAATTAGGAGATGTCCAGGTGAACTCGTTTCAGGAGTGAAATGTACTGAGTGTTCTCGACCCATTTAGAATCTGCAAATATGTTTGTGTTATAAGAATATCTTCATGGATCTCACATGAAACATGTATCAAATAATACACTAATATTATTTGATACATGTTTTATTTTTACAGATTTTTTTGTTTTGTTTTATAAAAGAAAAAAAAACTAGGCTGCAAAACAAAACATAAACATTCATGAATTTAACATCCCACAGATGTAATAAATAATACAAGTTTGAAATGTTGACATTTTTGTTCAGAAAGATACAGATGAACGGATTGAAGACGTTGCTTCAGATTATTTCATTTAGAAGAATCATTTTAATGATTCTGTTGATAAAGAAACTGTTTCCTAATGATTCTTTGGAGACTGTCTCTGTGGCATCTGGTCTTCCGACCAGAGGAAGACCAGAGGAGGACCAGAGGAGGACCAGAGGAAGACCAGAGGAGGACCAGAGGAGGACCAGAGGAAGACCAGAGGAAGACCAGAGGAACACCAGAGGAAGACCAGAGGAGGACCAGAGGAGGACCAGAGGAAGAACAGAGGAACACCAGAGGAAGACCAGAGGAGGACCAGAGGAACACCAGAGGAAGACCAGAGGAACAACAGAGGAAGATCAGAGGAAGACCAGAGGAAGACCAGAGGAGGACCAGAGGAACACCAGAGGAAGACCAGAGGAACACCAGAGGAGGACCAGAGGAGGACCAGAGGAAGACCAGAGGAAGACCAGAGGAACACCAGAGGAAGATCAGAGGAAGACCAGAGGAAGACCAGAGGAGGACCAGAGGAACACCAGAGGAGGACCAGAGGAGGACCAGAGGAGGACCAGAGGAAGATCAGAGGAAGATCAGAGGAAGACCAGAGGAACACCAGAGGAAGATCAGAGGAAGACCAGAGGAGGACCAGAGGAGGACCAGAGGAACACCAGAGGAGGACCAGAGGAGGACCAGAGGAGGATCAGAGGAAGACCAGAGGAGGACCAGAGGAACACCAGAGGAGGACCAGAGGAGGATCAGAGGAGGATCAGAGGAAGACCAGAGGAGGACCAGAGGAAGACCAGAGCAGCAGTGGGTCCACAGATGGACCGATGCTGAAGAGGATCATTATCTGTGAATAAGCCTTCTCCACGAGTGGCCTTATCCAGAGCCAACACGGTGCATTTGTTCCAGCTGTAGGCAGCGGCCCCCAGGGGCCTCTGTGCTAACCCGCACCACGCTCACTAAAGTCTATCGACTCAAATCAATTACTGCCCATTTACTTAATGAGATCAGTCAAATCTGTGTCGTGTGCCGCTCTTCCTCACGCTCCGACAGACTGTTTACAGACGACAGCAGAACATGCAAATCCAAGTCACAGCAGCCAATGGAAACACATTCCAGTTTAAAACGTGTTTTCTCCCAAACAATTATTATAAAAGTTTAGTTTTTTCTCACAATTGTACTTTATTATTGGGATAATTTTCAGATTGTTACTTTAATGTTATTTTTATTTTTCGTAATAATAATACATCGGTTTTATATAGTGCTTTTCAGGATTCTCAAAGACTCTTCACATGTCATTCATTCTCTCCAAACACGGTGGTGATAAACTACTGTAGCCACAGCTGCCCTGGGGCACACTGACAGAAGCGAGGCAACCAGTCTGTGCCATTATTGTGAAATACAATGTGAGCTGCTGAGACAACACAGTTTCTCTGTGAATCAACAGAGTCTAAGTCTAAAAGACAACAATAGGAAAATAAAATCCAGATTAGAAGAAACCACTTGAGGAGCAAACTGTGAAAGCAAAGGTTGTTTGGTTCTATCCATAGTTTTCACATGTTTGTTTGGCTTCTCTTACATATATCAGTTTTAAGTATAAAACAAAACCAGGCCAACAGCGCTTATTAGAAAACAGTAGAACGATAGAAAGACAGTTTTTTTGTGGTTTGATTTACTCATGAAGCAACAACAAGCAGCTTTAAATTGAATCAAAATGTCCAATAATGTGGTTAAACTCACTCGGTCCATTTTGATGATTCTTAAAAAATACATAAATTAGAACCAAACTCCAGCACACAGCCTTCCATAGACACCCTCAGAAGATTTCAAATAAGCTCCAACTTAATTACATCCCATATAATTGAAATAAACCCCACTTCACAATAATAAAATACATGCCTTAGCTCGGCAAACAGAGCTCGGGCTGACGGAGCGCTAAATGCTGTGAATAATTGAGAGGAAGGTGGCAGTTTAATGAGGTGAGAGGGAGAGTGATGGTGGAGAAGGCCAAGTCTCCCAGTGAGGCCCTCCCAGCACGGGGCCGCCCACATCTGCTAATCATGTGAGGCTGATTACTGCTAAATACCAGGGGAAGAAGAACTCATGCATCCGGAGTCTCGCAAGGTCCTGGGTGTAATAAGTACATTAACAGTTCAGATGAGTGAGGACCGAGGACGTTTAAATAGGACGGTGTTACACGCTCGAAATCAGACTTGAGTTGGCGACGAGGGAGTCCAAAGGCAATTTAGCGGTGGGTATTTTTGGGTTTCGTATGACGTCAGGGCAGTGGAATAACAAACGTTTAGGACAGGACGTGACGTATCCTGGCGGTGCAGTCTGCCGGGTTTATACACGGAGATATAGTAGAAGAAGAAGTGATTTATACACAGAGATATAGTAGGCAAGGCAAGGCAAGTTTATTTATATAGCACAATTCATACACAAGGCAACTCAAAGTGCTGAACAAAACAAGATAGCATTAAAATCATAAATAATCACAGAACATTCAAAAGAAAGATAAAAATATAAAATCCCTCAGTTGTAGCACAGTTAAACAGAACTGTTTTTAACCTGGTTTTAAACATTGTCAGAGAGGAGGCTTGTCTCACATCTTCAGGAAGACTGTTCCAGATTTTAGCAGCATGAATCTGAAAAGCAGCCTCTCCATGTTTAGTCCTGACTCTGGGCACTAACAGGAGTCCAGTCCCTGTGCTCCTCAGAGTCCCAGCAGGAGGCCAGTCCCTGTGCTCCTCAGAGTCCCAGCAGGAGTCCAGTCCCTGTGCTCCTCAGAGTCCCAGCAGGAGTCCAGTCCCTGTGCTCCTCAGAGTCCCAGCAGGAGGCCAGTCCCTGTGCTCCTCAGAGTCCCAGCAGGAGTCCAGTCCCTGTGCTCCTCAGAGTCCACAGTCCAGTCCCTGTGCTCCTCAGAGTCCCAGCAGGAGGCCAGTCCCTGTGCTCCTCAGAGTCCCAGCAGGAGTCCAGTCCCTGTGCTCCTCAGGTCCGGGCTGGTTCATATGGGACTAACATGTCACTAATATATTTTGGTGCGAGGCCATGCAGAGACTTGTAACAAGCAGAGCTGTTTTAAAGTCTATTCTCTGAGCCACAGGAAGCCAGTGCAGGGACCTGAGGACTGGACTAATGTGGTCGTACTTCCTGGTTCTAGTCAGGACTAATGTGGTCGTACTTCCTGGTTCTAGTCAGGACTAATGTGGTCGTACTTCCTGGTTCTTGTCAGGACTCGAGCTGCTGCATTTTGAATGTACTGCAGCTGTTTTACAGCCTGTTTGGACAGACCTGTGAGCAGCCATTGCAGTAGTCTAACCTACTGGAGACAAATGCATGGATAAGAATCTCCAAGTCTGCTTTAGACACTATGTTTTTGATCCTGGCAATGTTTTTTAGATGGTAAAAAGCTGCTGATGTTACTGATTTGATGTGGCTATTAAAATTTAAGTCTGAGTCCAGTATTACCCCTAGATTTCTGACCTTGTTTGAAGGTTTTAGGGAGAGAGACCGGAGGTGACAGATGACGCTAGTAGAAGAAGAAGCGCTGTCAAAATGCCATCTTTGTGTGCGATGTACGCTTGTAGCAACCGCACAAATAGAGAAAGACAGAGTTTGTTCATGTTCCAACTGTGGTCTCATATAAAGGAGGACACTTTGAAGAAAACACTGGAATGAGGCGGGCGAGGTGGATCAAGGCTTTCCCAGATAAGCGCCCCCTGCAGGCCACCCCAAAATGTCTTCAATTTTTCTTTCCAAAAATGCCCAAAATCAAGACTCTTTTGAGAAATATTTGTTAGAACTTCCTTAGAATTGAGTGTCCCCGATTAAGACTGTTCCAACAACCGTACACCGCACAGGAGGAGAGCCTTTGACTCCAAAACAGACTTTACATGGTTTTCAATGGGAGATAAACTGTCCCACCTCTGCTCATGCGCCCCCTACAGGCCAGGTTCATGAAACACAAGAATAGATTCAAACCCTCACATAATGATAGGACAGGAAGATTCAAGCCGTCGAAATGTGTTTGCTCATTGCTTTTGGACACCTCCTGGGATCTCTGGGGGCATTGTGTCTCTTAACTGTCCCGGGAACGCCCATGAAGAAATCTGGGCATCTCAGACTAATACACGCAAAAATAACAGAGATTTTATACTTCTTTATTATTAATGTTTAAGATAGAGGTTTTAAACATGTTCTTTGATGCTAGAGTTAGAGATTTTGTTTTATTTTAATTAGTATAGCTAGAGCTGGGCGGCACAGTGGCTGAGTGGTTAGCATTCTAGCTTCTGCATGCAAACTCCACTCAGAAAGGCCCTGTTCCGACCGGGATTCACACCCAGGACCTTCTTGCTGAGAAGTGAGAGTGCTAACCACTCAGCCACCGAAAAAGAATCCATTCCAATAGCACATTTCATAAACACAGTTTCCAAAGTGCTGCACAATAAAATACTAATCAAGACAAACCCATAAAAGAGTAAGTATGATAAGAGTAGTATGATAAACCGCGTGTGCATGTATAAATATAAACTATCAACTCTCTTTAAACACAAAACACTGAACCCAAGCTGTATTTTATGCTAATTGCAGTAAATATTTAAGCATAAAGGCAGCCCAACACTTAGCCACACGTCGCACCTCGTATCGTTCCACTGCTGTACAGACTGCGAAAGCAAAAGCAATGTCACGAAGCTGCAGAACCTAATCGCTAATTGGAAAAGTAGGAGTAACAGATAAACACATCACCAACATCAGAGCGGCTGCAGAACAACAAGCACACGCCGCAGACGACAAAGCTCATTGAAGACGGGCGGTAACCTTGAAGCAACTGTCAGGCCTTTTGAAAGACGCCCGAAAATGGTTGAGGCGCTGTCAGGCTGCCGTCAACGGTTTGCTTGTGCGTAGAACTAAGTGAGAGTGACGTCTGTGTCTACAATACGGCCGAGCAGACTGCGGCGCGGATCAAACACGGCGTTTATGAGAAGAGACGGCTGCTTCCAACACATCAGCTTTGTGCTTCAGACCCAGGCCCTCACACGGGTCAGACTGTAGACAGTGCAGACGGCTTTTTGTTTGTGCGATACAGTTTAATGTAAAGAATGTATTTTATAGAATGACTGGGGTTTGGGACTGTGAGGACCAGGGTCTGGGACTGTGAGAACCAGGGTTTGGGACTGTGAGGACCAGGGTCTAGGACTGTGAGAGGACCAGGGTTTGGGACTGTGAGGACCAGGGTCTGGGACTGTGAGGGCCAGGGTCTGAGACTGTGAGGACCAGGGTTTGGGACTGTGAGGACCAGGGTTCTCACAGTCCCAAACCCTGGTCCTCACAGTCCCAGACCCTAGTCCGAACAGTCCAGTCGTGGTAATAATGTTTAAAAAGCACTCTTATAACATAAAGGCAAAAAACAACTAGATTCAAAGTTTGAAGACTTAAATTGCTCAGTCTCCTTTTGTTTTGTTTTTATAAGAACACATTGGTTTGAGGTCGACCTTTGGCATTAAACATGGATCTAACAATTCTCTCTCTCCGTTGCCGCGGTTACAACAGCTGTATCCCTCACTAAAGACTGAGGCTGTGTTTGTAGCAGATGCTTCACATTTTTATGCATTTCATTCGTTCCTTTTTAGGTATTTTCCTGAAAATCGACGCCCGTTACAGAAGCACATTTCAGCAAAATTGAGACTTGATTAGTTCTCCACTTGATACGAGCGGTTGCCACATCTGTACACGCCACGGAAAATAAGCAAATTAGCAAGATTCACACAGTTCCGGGCATATTTACTTCCTGTGCCCCAGAGGAAAACCAGCTGAAGTTATCCACATCTGAATACAATAAACGCCAGAAACATTTGCATAAAGTAAAATCCTCATACCTGTAGTTGGCATGGCGACGCGCAGGGCATGATGGGAAACACAGAACACAAAACAATTAGAATCATATTTTTACAACTCATCAAATGAAAGGCATACAGTTAAAGCTGGGGTACCTAACTTTACTTTAAAAAGACATCATTATTATCATTATGTCCCGACAGAAAGAGTCTTGATTGGGTTTGGCTGAGAGCTGATTGGCTGAGAGTAGCTTGGCTGAGAGCTGATTGGCTGAGAGTGGCTTGGCTGAGAGCTGATTGGCTGAGAGTGGCTTGGCTGAGAGCTGATTGGCTGAGAGTGGCTTGGCTGAGAGCTGATTGGCTGAGAGTGGCTTGGCTGAGAGCTGATTGGCTGAGAGCTGACTGGTTGAGAGCTGACTGGCTGAGAGCTGATTGGCTGACAGCTGATTGGCTGGGAGCTGACTGGCTGGGAGCTGACTGGCTGGGAGCTGACTGGCTGGGAGCTGACTGGCTGAGAGCTGATTGGCTGACAGCTGACTGGCTGAGAGCTGATTGGCTGCGGGAAGAAAAGGTTTGGAGAACTAGGAACAAGTTTGATGTATTTTATTTTTTATTTAATTTGAAAGTTAGGCAACCCAGCTTTGAGTATAGTCACATCCATCCATTCATTTTCTTCCCCTTAATCCATTTCTGGGTTGGGGGGGTGGCCAGAGATACCACCCAGTACACATAGCACCAGTATAGTTACATACAACAGCCAAAGTAATTATTGTCTAAAAGCGATGGTGGTTCTCGAATGGTCAGAAGAAAAACATTTTATTTAAAAGTTCAGAGTTCATTTTATTGTGCCACTTGGTTTTGCCGCAAATAATCATCTAAAAACCAAACAGGCAGACACAGTCATATCTGTTCATATCCATTTCCCGTCATAATCCTGGACACATTTTCATTGGCAAAGAGCAAAAGCATGAAACGATGAGCATTTGATCCAATTTTATGTTAGACTTGATCATTCTTTTTCCTCTGAAGAAACTACTACAGTCCATTTCTCACTAGTTTCACAAAATCCCTCCCTGCCCTGGTAAATATTGCAGCTTCCTCAGAATCACCGATGCACTTTCTTGTCTGAATTTGGAAAAAACTAGCTCACGTAGCCCGGACATGTTTTGATCTGTCTGGATAATGGCGGACTGCAGTGACACCTGTCCATCAACATCAAAACAACATAATACCACTTGAATTGACAATAAATAGTCATGAGACAGCGTATTGTATTGTGCGTCTCCTTCAGGTTGTGCTAGAGGCTTTATAGGAGATGAAAGGTAGAGGTCGGATCCACTTCTGGGGTTTGCTTCCACAGCCACATGCATTATAGAAATAAGGTCAGAGCGTTGGAAGGAATCATTGTGTGATCAAAACATAATTTATGGATCATCTCGCCACGAACATGTGTCTGTGTAGTGACCAGTGTGGGCGGGTCCGGCTCCAAAATGTCTAAAATGACGAGCGCTGAAATGCTTGTAATACCATCCCAGGTTGATGGGGGTGGACCCTGAATAAGAACTAGCCAATGCTGATGTATAGTAAGTAAGTAATATTTGTTTATATAGCGCCTTTCACAGACCAGAGTCACAAAGCAGCTCCCATCCCACACAGAGATGGGAGGGGCCAGTACACCCAGAGGAAACCTACGCAGACACGGGGAGAACATGCAAACTCCACCCAGAAAGACCCTATTCCGACTGAGATTCAAATCCAGGACCGAGAGGGCTATCCACTCAGCCACCGTGCCGCCCGTAGAGCATCTTCAAAAATTGGCTCTTGGCCCAAAGCTATTTTTTAAGGACCATTTTAGTTTAGCCGCTGTGGAGTTTTGAACGCACTCGTGAAATGATTGCGGCTCGTGCCAGTGACGCATGCGGCCATTTTGAAACTGACGCCGAAAGTGACGGCACATTAGTTTCAATGCCGTAGATAAGCAGGACTATGTCTGTTATATTTACAGTCTATGGTAAAGCCTGGTAAAGCTTTGACGTCGTTTGAAGATGATCCTGCATGTGTCTGCACTGCTTAGTTCTCCATATGTAGAACTGTACTTTGCTCTACAGAAGCTGGAACGGACGATAAGAAGACCCCATTGTAAAGACTGATGATAAAACTAGAATGTGCAGATGGAGAGTGCGGAGAGTGCATACCCCGCCAAGGCTTGTTCATGGGGTCCTCCTAAAACAATACATGTGACACAGTACATACACAACTGCCTTTAATGCACTGTTTTTAATGCACTGTAGATACACAACTGTTTTTAATGCACTATTTTTAATGCACCGTAGATACACAACTGTTTTTAATGCACTGTTTTTAATGCACCATAGATACACAACTGCCTTTAATGCACTGTTTTTAATGCACCGTAGATACACAACTGTTTTTAATGCACCGTAGATACACAACTGTTTTTAATGCACCGTACCAACACAACTGTTTTTAATGCACCGTACATACACAACTGTTTTTAATGCACCGTAGATACACAACTGTTTTTAATGCACTGTTTTTAATGCACCGTACCTACACAACTGTTTTTAATGCACCGTAGATACACAACTGTTTTTAATGCACCGTACCTACACAACTGTTTTTAATGCACCGTACATACACAACTGTTTTTAATGCACCGTAGATACACAACTGTTTTTAATGCACTGTTTTTAATGCACCGTACCTACACAACTGTTTTTAATGCACCGTACATACACAACTGTTTTTAATGCACCGTAGATACACAACTGTTTTTAATGCACCGTAGATACACAACTGTTTTTAATGCACCGTACCTACACAACTGTTTTTAATGCACCGTACATACACAACTGTTTTTAATGGACCGTACATACACAACTGTTTTTAATGCACCGTACATACACAACTGTTTTTTATGCACCGTAGATACACAACTGTTTTTAATGCACTGTTTTTAATGCACCGTAGATACACAACTGTTTTTAATGCACCGTACATACACAACTGTTTTAATGCACTATTTTTAATGCACCGTACCTACACAACTGTTTTTAATGCACCGTACATACACAACTGTTTTTAATGCACCGTAGATACACAACTGTTTTTAATGCAACGTACATACACAACTGTTTTTAATGCACCGTAGATACACAACTGTTTTAATGCACCGTACCTACACAACTGTTTTTAATGCACCGTACATGCACAACTGTTTTTAATGCACCGTACATACACAACTGTTTTTAATGCACCGTACATACACAACTGTTTTTAATGGACCGTACATACACAACTGTTTTTAATGCACCGTACATACACAACTGTTTTTAATGCACCGTACATACACAACTGTTTTTTATGTACCGTAGATACACAACTGTTTTTAATGCACTGTTTTTAATGCACCGTAGATCCACAACTGTTTTTAATGCACCGCACATACACAACTGTTTTTAATGCACCGTACATACACAACTGTTTTTAATGCACTGTTTTTAATGCACCGTAGATACACAACTGTTTTTAATGCACTGTTTTTAATGCACCGTACCTACACAACTGTTTTTAATGCACCGTACATACACAACGGTTTTTAATGCACCGTACATACACAACTGTTTTTAATGCACTGTTTTTAATGCACCGTAGATACACAACTGTTTTTAATGCACTGTTTTTAATGCACCGTACCTACACAACTGTTTTTAATGCACCGTACATACACAACTGTTTTTAATGCACCGTACATACACAACTGTTTTTAATGCACCGTACATACACAACTGTTTTTAATGGACCGTACATACACAACTGTTTTTAATGCACCGTACATACACAACTGTTTTCAATGCACTGTTTTTAGTGCACCGTACATACACAACTGTTTTTAATGCACCGTACATACACAACTGTTTTTAATGGACCGTACATACACAACTGTTTTTAATGCACCGTACATACACAACTTTTTTTTAATGGACCTTACATACACAACTGTTTTTAATGCACCGTAGATACACAACTGTTTTAATGCACCGTACATACACAACTGTTTTTAATGCACTATTTTTAATGCACCGTAGATACACAACTGTTTTTAATGCACCGTACCTACACAACTGTTTTTAATGCACCGTACCTACACAACTGTTTTTAATGCACCGTAGATACACAACTGTTTTTAATGCACCGTACCTACACAACTGTTTTTAATGGACCGTACATACACAACTGTTTTTAATGGACCGTACATACACAACTGTTTTTAATGCACCGTACATAAACAACTGTTTTTAATGCACCGTACATACACAACTGTTTTTTATGTACCGTAGATACACAATTGTTTTTAATGCACTGTTTTTAATGCACCGTACATACACAACTGTTTTTAATGCACCGTACATACACAACTGTTTTTAATGCACTGTTTTTAATGCACCGTAGATACACAACTGTTTTTAATGCACTGTTTTTAATGCACCGTACCTACACAACTGTTTTTAATGCACCGTACATACACAACTGTTTTTAATGCACCGTACATACACAACTGTTTTTAATGCACTGTTTTTATGCACCGTAGATACACAACTGTTTTTAATGCACTGTTTTTGATGCACCGTACCTACACAACTGTTTTTAATGCACCGTACCTACACAACTGTTTTTAATGCACCGTACATACACAACTGTTTTTAATGCACCGTACATACACAACTGTTTTTAATGGACCATACATACACAACTGTTTTTAATGCACCGTAGATACACAACTGTTTTTAATGCAACGTACATACACAACTGTTTTAACTGTTTTTAATGCACCGTACATACACAACTGTTTTTAATGCACCGTACATACACAACTGTTTTTAATGCACCGTACATACACAACTTTTTTTTAATGGACCTTACATACACAACTGTTTTTAATGCACCGTAGATACACAACTGTTTTAATGCACCGTACATACACAACTGTTTTTAATGCACCGTACATACACAACTGTTTTTAATGCACTGTTTTTAATGCACCGTAGATACACAACTGTTTTTAATGCACCGTACCTACACAACTGTTTTTAATGCACCGTACCTACACAACTGTTTTTAATGCACCGTACATACACAACTGTTTTTAATGCACCGTACATACACAACTGTTTTTAATGGACCGTACATACACAACTGTTTTTAATGCACCGTACATACACAACTGTTTTTAATGCACCGTACATACACAACTGTTTTTAATGGACCGTACATACACAACTGTTTTTAATGGACCGTACATACACAACTGTTTTTAATGCACCGTACATACACAACTGTTTTCAATGCACTGTTTTTAGTGCACCGTAGATACACAACTGTTTTTAATGCAACTTACATCCACAACTGTTTTTAATGCACCGTAGATACACAACTGTTTTTAATGCACCGTAGATACACAACTGTTTTTAATGCACTGTTTTTAATGCACCGTACCTACACAACTGTTTTTAATGCACTGTTGTGACTGCACTTTAAACAATGCACCAAACTTTTTTTTTTCCAACTGTCTATGTTTTAATCTGTTTTTAACCCGTCACATCCACAGACTGCAGGATATATAGTCCTCGTTTGTCACAGTTAATTTGTTTTAAATTCTTAAATGTGGTCTGTGCTGTTCACCTGTTGTCCCTCTGTCTGTTTCACTGACGCTCTGGTGGGACTCGAACCCCTGACTCCCTGGACCCGAGGACCGGTCCACAGCCGTAGGAAGTCGGCGCTTCTGTGACGCCCCTCGAGACGACTGTGGTTGTGATTTTGGGCGATACAAATAAAATAAAATTGATTTGATATGGATCATTTGCGACAAAGGGTTAACATGGAATTGACTTAAATCAGAGGAAGCTTTAGGTCGGGATAAACTGTTTGAAGTTAATTAAAAACCATTTAAAATACTCACTACTACTATACTAATAAATACTAAGTGTGTACACGGATGTTGTATTTAGAGGTGGATTTCTGTGCTCTTGTTATAGAGACACTTTGGAAACCGACACTGTCTACTTCCTGGCAATAGGTGGTTGTCATTGCACTAATTACTGGAACTCCACGTTGCAGTGTCTTATTCGGTCCTGCGTTATTATCATCAGACACTGAACTTTCTCATCCGTCGTCATGACAACAACTTCCACAGAGCATAATGGGAGTTTCTTAATAATGAAGGATAAATATGTGTATATGTGTCGATTATGAATGACATTTATAAGTGTGTGACCTGCCGTCCTGAATAAGTGTGTGTTACGGGTTGTATGCTAGTGTCAAGGATGAGGTGAAATAACTACAGCTGTCGTACGGATTCGGTAATGACGGAAATTCTCTCGTTTTTACAGACTACATTTCTGAAAAGGCAGATACAAGAATCGTTTAACTTAATATTGTAGTGACGGATGACGCTTGTCTTCAGCATTTTACACACACGACGCTAATACAAACTTTATGTAAAAGGTCAAAACCTGGTCTGATAATAACACCGACTTGACTAAAACGCCGGTGTTTCACGTAGAGCAAAGGCTGATATGCTGCCATTTTTTTTCTTTTTTTGGGACCAGTCTTGTTTAGCTGCTGTGGACTTTTGAAAGCACTCGTTCAAGCCAATCCACTTTATTTATGAAGCACATTTTATAATACAAGATTCTCCAAAGTGCGGCACGGAGACAAAAGTTACACATTTAAATATACAGGTTTTGCCAGCTTCATATACGTATATATTAAAACGAATAGATAAAGTCAAGCATTACGTATGTAGTAAAAACAATTAAAATGTATTAAAAACAAATTACCCATCGACGGATTTAAAAATAAGAGTAAAACTAGAAACAATAAAATAAATAACACAAACGAAACAGAAGACTGCACGACTGACGCGGTGCTAAAAATGAGACTTAAAACATTCCAACAAGGAGCCGATTTAACTTGACGGGGGGAGTGCTAATGCTAGGCTAACTTTTCACATTTTCCAGACCTGCGGCCATTTTGAAAAAGCCCACAGTAGGCGAAAGTGGTGGCACGTTAGTTTCAAAGTGGAGAGAGGAGTGATACGCTGGTTTGATATTTACAGTCTATGTGTTATGTTCAAGTCCAGGTAAAAACAGTTCTTTCTAAAATGTCTCAGAAAAGATCCATGTGTGCGCTTTGTGTAAAGAAGTGATTTTTTTTTGTGGTTGTAAAATTGACATATTTGGCAAATGTTGAATAACTCGGTCCCGTCACCTTCAATCAATCTTGCCCATTTTGAG
>OZ035828.1:43888002-43923002 GCA_964034765.1 Knipowitschia caucasica | reverse complement strand
TTTAACTATGGTCACATGTTCAAATATGGTCACATGCTTAACTATGGTCACATGTTTAAATATGGTCACATGTTTAAATATGGTCACATGTTTAACTATGGTCACATGTTTAACTATGGTCACATGTTTAACTGTGATCACATGTTTAACTGTGATTACATGTTTAACTATGGTCACATGTTTAACTATGGTCACATGTTTAAATATGGTCACATGTTTAAATATGGTCACATGTTTAACTATGGTCACATGTTTAACTATGGTCACATGTTTAACTATGGTCACATGTTTAACTGTGGTCACATGTTTAACTGTGATCACATGTTTAACTGTGATCACATGTTTAACTGTGATCACATGTTTAACTATGGTCACATGTTTAACTATGGTCACATGTTTAAATATGGTCACATGTTTAACTATGGTCACATGTGCAGTGGTCCATCTGCAGGGACAGATGTCATTTAAAGCTGGGGTAGCTATACGTTCAATTTTATTTCATTAATATATTTTGTTTGCCCTGACAGAAAGCATCTTGTAAAGGTGTGTGTGTGTATGAGTGTGTGTGTGTTTTGAAAATACACACACACAATATTGAAATAATTGTGTTAAGTGATTTTGCAATTTGCTAAATAAATCCTGTTAGAAGACATGACGTGACCGTTGAGTTCATACAGTCTCCTTTGCCTGAACTGGGAACTGTATAAAAGTGAATGGATAGATACTGGTTTCATTTGGACCCACTTCCCAACACAAAGCTGCAGAATCACTTGTGTATGACTCGAAAAGCACAGTCATAAACAAGAAAAATGTAAATATATGTGTAATTTCTACTGTCTTTTCATGCGGCAAGATTGACTAACAATGCTAATGCTAATGCTCATGCTAATGCTCATGTTTCAGAGACTTTGCTAAGGGCTGTTGTAATGTTCTGTGGTTGGATTCTTGGCCAACACACGGCCCGGAGTCAGAGCCACATTTGGAGGAGGCGCGTGAAGCTAGTTGTGTGTGACAGTTGTGGAAGCCAGTCCACGTCTCGCTGTAGGCTGTTCTTGTTATGTCCTTAAAATGAAAGTGCTGCTTGTGCTGCTGCCTGACACTTGTTTATTGTACAAACCAGAGAGAGTCTAGAATAAAATGCAGGGCTGCGGTCCCCTCCTCATCCTGCGTTAGCGAGTCACATCTCGTGCCGAAGCCTGAACTGCAGCGTCGTCCCTTGTGATGTGTAAACTCCGGGTTGTTTGGTGAGTGCCGCGGAGGCGTGTGTGTGTCTGTGTCTGTGTGTGTGTGTGTGCGAGAGGAAGAAGAAAACAATGTGTGTGACAGTTGTGGGAAAAATACATGTCTTTGCTTTTAACAAAACCCTCCAGTCAGAGCGTGGAATGTGGAGGAGAGCTGCAGAGTTCAGGTGAGGTTCTCAGGGCTGGACCTTTGAAAAAACTACAGGATCTGATTATGAGGAAGAAATATAGAGAAAGAACTTAACGGTTTGACATTCTTCCATCTAATTTAAAACAAAACCAAACATGTACTGATAAATGTTTCCAGAATTGTCTTAACTGTCTCAAGTACTCTAGCTATAATTAAGTAGCAATGCATTATAGACAGACAGTGACGCCTTTCTCCGCCAGTCAAACTAGTGTGCCACCACTTTCGCCGTCTGTGGGCAGTTTCAAAATGGCCGCGGGGCGTTAACTGCATGAGCCGCAATCATTTGACGAGTGCCTGCAACATTCCACTGCGACTAAACTAGACTGGTCCAAAAACATGAACTCCCCTCAGCATTGACCGCATCTGGAGCGTGACCCACTTAGAACAATTCAACAAATCTCTTCAGTAAATCCAGTTTCCAGGTTTGCATGAATTACCAACAACATTCAGAGACGTCACATTTTCTATAATCTGAAGATCTGCTCTTGGTTGTGACCCAAAAAAAAGTCACAATCAATGAGGGAAATACTGTACGTCACTGAGGTTTGGACCGGTGGGGTAGGTCCAGAATGACGTGCGCTGACATGCTGCAATACCACCCCGGGCCAGTGGGGGTGGACCAGGAATAAGAATTAGCAAATGCTAACATATAGCATTAGCTGACCTCTGGAAAACGTCTTTACAGGATGGTCCAAAGGTGACTCTTGGCCCAAAGCTCCGTTCCACATGTGTGTCAATGCTGAGTGTTCTGGACCAGTCTAGTTTAGTCGCTGTGAGTTTTTGAAGTCACTCCTTTAAATGAATGGGCAAATAAAAAATTAACAAAAAAAACCAAAACAAAAGAAACCTGCACTACTATTGACACTATATCTGATTACCACTTTAAATTGCCACTTTTGTTGTACAAATATATCCTGCATGTAACATGTTTGCACATTTCCTTTTGCACAATCTGAGTGTCCTATCCATGCCAAATGTGACATGTACATTTCTCCTTGTGAGATAAATAAAGCACATCTTATCTTATCGTGCAGCGAAACTGCCCATAGACTGCGGATGTTGTGGCACAATAGTTAGAGCGGCGGAGTTAGGCGTCACTACGTCTGTTAATATTTACAGTCTATGGTTTTGACCCATCCTTTAAACCTGTCCGGAGCCGTGAGAGACCGGACTGTTCCCGGGACCAATCATGTCATTAGTAAATTATGGCAATTTTATCATCCCAGAATACCAGTCTTCTTATACATAACAACAATTCTTTCTCCGGTTCTGGCAGACACGTTGAAGAGCTGATGATGAATGACAAGCCCACCTGCTCATATTGAATGTTTTCACTGCATTTGTGGTCAAACACAATCACATGTTCAGACGAAGAGGAGGACGTGTCCTTCATGTCTCACAATGTTTTTCAAAAGCTCATTATTTACAATCTTTTAGAAACGGCTGCATGTGTTTATAGCATTATGTCTCAGTGGACAAAGAGAGCAGTAAACAAACTATACAGAACAGCCGTGCTCTGATCTGTGTTGGTGATTTCAATGGTTTTGTGAAGTCTCTGAGATGATGCTGCTGTGATTTAGAGCTGTACAAGAATAAAGTGTATTGTATTCTTGAATTTTCTTGATTTCATACCTATTCATAACCGTTCTCCTCTCCTTGTTTAAAGAAGCTCCCGCTGATGTCTGCTGTTGTTGTGTCCCTGGGCAAGGCACTTAACCCCACTTTGCCTGAAGCCTGAGCTGAAACACCAAGACCATGTCCGTGTCGACGGAGAAACAGAAAGGAACAAAAAAAGGGGTAAAAAAATGACATTTACCCAAGCAGAAAATTTGTATGGATCCTTAAGGTCAAGACGGCCATTCTGCAGAGATACTAGTTTGGTTTAATTACTGCAAAAACACCCTCATTCGCCAAGGTAGATTCATTATATTATTATCTTTGCCAATAAAAACACCTTCACAATAATGATCATTTCCAAAATAGTGGTTTATCCAAAGTAGCTTTAAAGATGAACTACCTACTTCACTTCAAACATGTTATATTGCAGGTGAAACTCTGAAAAAAGACTTATTCATTCCTTGACAGTCCATCCATTTTCTTCCCCTTAATCCATTTCCGGGTCGGGGGGGGGGGGGGGGGGGGGGGTGGCCAGAGATGCCACCCAGTACACTTAGCACCAGCGCCTCACTGATCCTCCTGCAGGTGGTTGGTCCACAGGAGCTGAGATCTTTCAGTGGGAGCTTCAGGCAAAGTGGGGTTAAGTGTCTTGCCCAAGGACACAACAACAGCAGTCATCAGTGGGAGTCGTGAAGTAGGTCTTACGGTGGGCTGTGTCTCTGTGTCTATATGTACCTGTGTCTGTGTGTGTCTGTATGTACCTGTGTCTGTCTGTGTCTATATGTACCTGTGTCTGTCTGTGTCTATATGTACCTGTGTCTGTGTGTGTCTATATGTACCTGTGTCTATATGTACCTGTGTCTATATGTACCTGTGTCTGTGTGTGTCTATATGTACCTGTGTCTGTCTGTGTCTATATGTACCTGTGTCTGTCTGTGTCTATATGTACCTGTGTCTCTCTGTGTCTATATGTACCTGTGTCTGTCTGTGTCTATATGTACCTGTGTCTGTGTGTGTCTATATGTACCTGTGTCTATATGTACCTGTGTCTATATGTACCTGTGTCTATATGTACCTGTGTCTGTGTGTGTCTATATGTACCTGTGTCTATATGTACCTGTGCTCCTCTCCCTTTGTCCTGTCGTTCTCTGTCCTGTTTTGGTCTTTGTTCCTGCTTCCGTTTTTGGATTTTGAGTTTTGTTTTTCTCTGAACTTTTATTTTATTAAATTATTATTTTCCTGCTTTTTGGGTCCTCATTCAATTCACCACGTAACAATTTTTACACATAGAAAAATAACAGACAAAAGGAGGATGGATAATGCTTTGAGTAAGTCGAGTAATGGAAGTAAATGGACTTTTCAGCTATAATCCAATATCTCAAGTTTCAACTGTGAATCTCTTTTTTTCACATTTTAGCATTTGTCGTTGTTGTTAAATGTATTGTGTGACCGTGTCCAAAGCGTCTGCAGCTCCGGCCGCCGTCCGGGCCCAAACCAGAGCGGTCCATGATGGCGGCTGCAGCTCATTGATCCTCTTCTTATTGCTCTCCTCATGATGACATTTCCCGTTCTGTCAGTTCAGCTGTTTTCCTCTCTCTGATTTCAATTGCTGATTATTCTGCATCACTCGCCTCTGATTTGATGAGGGAGTCGACAGAGTTATTGCCTCCCGCATCCACGGTTATTGGTATCTGTGCTCCTCCAGTGCGCCCCTTGGAGCCAGTTCCCGAGGCCAAGCTGTGATGACGGCCAAACACGAGGCGGTGGGCACCATTTTCACTGAATATGTTTTGGTAGCGCACAAATACACACTGACAAAGACAAAAGTGGGGATAAGAAGCTTCCAATTAAAAAAACTGAAATTAGGCCAAGAATAACTGCTGAAAAGGTTTCTCACACGTGCTTTTGGTCAGGTGTATTTAAAGGGCAGTGTGAGTGTTGTGATTGTAGGAGGAAGATGTGAGTGTGGGGCTGTTTTTGCACTAATGTTTATGTATGTTTTGCTAACATGCATAAGAGGGTAAAAAATAAAGTAATACTGTAGTTGCCTGAAACGGAGAAGGAAGAATAAAACTAGTGTGCTTGTTACTCTGGTAAATATTGACATCAGAGCGTCACTGTAAACAACCTCATCCACACAAATACTGAAAAGTTCTGTATGTAAATGATGTGTTTGGACTCATGCAGGAGAAATACAGCCGTACTCTACAGCCGTACTCTACAGCCGGACTCTACAGCCGGACTCTACAGCCGGACTCTACAGCAGTACTCTACAGCCATATTCTACAGCAGTACTCTACAGCCATATTCTACAGCAGTACTCTACAGCAGTACTCTACAGCTGTACTCTACAACAGTGCTCTACAGCAGTGCTCTACAGCAGTGCTCTACAGCCGTACTCTACAGCCGTACTCTACAGCCATACTCTACAACAGTACTCTACAGCAGTGCTCTACAGCCGTACTCTACAGCCATACTCTACAACAGTACTCTACAGCAGTGCTCTACAGCCGTACTCTACAGCCATACTCTACAGCCGTACTCTACAGCAGAACTCTACAGCCGAACTCTACAGCCGGACTCTACAGCCGGACTCTACAACAGTACTCTACAACAGTACTCTACAGCCATATTCTACAGCAGTACTCTACAGCCGTACTCAACAGCCGGACTCTAGAGCCGGACTCTACAGCCGGACTCTACAGCCGGACTCTACAGCCGGACTCTACAGCAGTACTCTACAGCCGTACTCAACAGCCGGACTCTAGAGCCGGACTCTACAGCAGTACTCTACAGCAGTACCCTACAGCCGGACTCTACAACAGTACTCTACAGCCGTACCCTACAGCCGTACCCTACAGCAGTACTCTACAGCCGTACTCTACAGCTGTACTCTACAGCTGTACTCTACAGCAGTTAAAACACTGTATCCAGGCTGTGGAGTGACCCGGTCCAGCAGGACAGAGGCACAGGTGCTCTTTGCAGCGCTCTGATTGGATTGTACCGACTCGTCTCAGCGTAGAGCAGATGTACACTTTATTTCAGATCTCAGGATGTGACTTTTTTTTTTTATATCAAGAGGAAGTGATAAACAGTGGTGTTGGCAGAGGATACACATTCCCCGCTCCCTCATCAGACTCTGTGAGTAACGACCCCGGGCTCCACGCCTCATTTCACATTAGGCTCCGCACGTCGGCAGCGGGACAGATTAACGGGACGGACCAATGTAAACACTGTATTAATCACAGCGGCCTTCCTCTTCCTGCTAACAGGAAGCCGGGTGCTGTTATTTCACGCAGAGTGCACAGGCCGATTGGAAGAGGGCACTTGTGGTGGGGGGGGGGGGGGGGGGGAGGGGGGGGGGTGGGGGTTAGAGAAGGGGAGCAGAGTCGGGCAGAGCTTAAGGTCAGTGTTCAGAATACTCTGTAAGAACAACATGTACAGCATGTAAAGCATACATGTTGCTGCTCTCCCATTGTTTTTCACTCATTCGACAACAACAGAGTATTAGCAAACAGAGTAACAGAGTATTATCGAACCGTACTGTAACATTGTACAGTATTTTAAACAGAATTAAAACCAATGTTACTCTTTTGTTGCTTTGAAAATACTTCACTCTTGGACAAAGACCTCATTAGTTTTCTGTACTACTGAGTACTCCCCGCCTGGAGCTGCTTCAGTCCTGCACCTGTCCTCGTTCTACAGTCTGAGTCCTGGATCTACAGCCTCAGTCCTCGTTCTACAGTCTGAGTCCTGGATCTACAGCCTCAGTCCTCGTTCTACAGTCTGAGTCCTGGATCTACAGCTTCAGTCCTCGTTCTACAGTCTGAGTCCTGGATCTACAGCCTCAGTCCTCGTTCTACAGTCTGAGTCCTGGGTTTCACAGTTTTTCTTCTGGTGCAGGAGTCTGTTACAGTTTGTGTTTAAGAAGGACTGTGGTGATCCAGGACACTTTGACATTCTACAACATGTATGGACCATCAACATTCATGGACATTGGTCTCTCCCAATGGTCCAATACCATGTGGTCCATATTCTCTATATAAATCTCTAATGACACATTTTAACGCATTTGTTCACAGCCTATTTTGTGCACGAGCTGAATCTGCTTCTTGTTTCTCGTCCACATCTCCCGAGCGCAAGTGGACACGTCCTCAAATGGTCCAATAATTCATGCCTTCACCAAAGCGTTGCCTAAAATGATATGGTGAGGAGTTGAGCAGGAGTGCTGAGGTTGAGCATTAAAACAAGTGTTTTCCGGGTGTTTACGATGCACTTCTCTGCTTTCCAAAGTGTGTGCGCAAACAAGAGAATGACGTGTGTGTGTGTGTGTGTGTGTGTGTGTGTGTGTGTGTGTGTGTGTGTGTGTGTGTGTATGTATATATAGAGATAAGTGATGCTTGTTGGGCTGTGAAATTCATGCAGTCCCCTCCAGAGCGATCCAGTCATTCTGAACACTGGCGAGCCATGTGAGCCCCACCACGGAGCCGCTGCTGGGGGACTTTTCTTTAAACACGTTCCACATTAATTAGTGGTGCAGGGATTCCCACCTCTCATCTCCAAGGACCTGAGGCTATAGCGACAGAAGTCAGGCTCCGCTCCCTGCTGCTGCCTTTACTGTACGGCAGGGAGGGCCTTCCTCTATTCAAATCATATGTACTGAGCAAGAAATATGGATCTATCAAATGTGTCAGGGGCCGCGGAGAGTCAAGAAACTGCTGGCTCTGAGCGGGTGAGACTCGGGTGTGGGAGAGTCATGTAGAGTTTTCTATCCATCCATCCATTTTCTTCCGCTTTATCCGTTGCCGGGTCGCTGGGGGCAGCAGTCTAAGCAGAGACGCCCAGACTTCCCTATCCACACACACTTCCTCCAGCTCGTCCTCAAGGCGTTCCCAGGCCAGCTGAGAGACATAGTCCCTCCAGCGTGTCCTAGGTCTTCCGCGGGGTAGAGTTTTCTAATTATCAAATACATTTAACCGAAAGAACACACAAGAGTCTAGTGTATACTCTTAAATATTGGCCCAATTCAATGTGTTCTTGTATCGGCTTAAATCACAACAGCATCATCTCAGAGACTTCACAAAACCTTTGAAATCACCAACACAGATCAGAGAATCAGCAGTTAAGACACAAAAAATATAGACCACATGGTATTGGACCATAGGGAGAGACCACATGGTATTGGTCCATAGGGAGAGACCAATGTCCATGAATGTTGATGGTCCATACATGTTGCAGATTGTAGAGTGTCCTGGATCACCACAGTCCTTCTTCTAAACACTAACTAACCAGTGGGAGTAATATCTAAACTATAGACCGTACTCAGAGACAATATTTTTACACCCGAGGCCTGTGTTCGTTCATAGTTGAAGACCAGACATAAATTGTTCATTGACACAATTTCTGAAAAGCTTTGAGACCGAGCCCCGGGTCTCCAAGACGTCTGCCCTTTTGAATCAGTGGTCTGCGCTGATTGGTTCATACTCACACCATGGTCGTCCAAAACATCAACGTTTTCAGTAGCAGCGCGGTGGTTCTACTTCCTCAGGACCAGAGATACACGTGGAGCTAGAAAGCGATGAGAGATGAGGGACACTAAAATCCCCACAAAATCCCTCAATAAATAAAGAATACATAAAAAATAAAAATAAAAGAATAAACCATTTTCCAGCCCAGACTTAACTTGACCATACCATTGTAACAGGTGGGAGGGGTTAACTCCTTTTGCAGATTGAAACGATTGGATCTGAGTTTACCATGGCATATGTAATGAGCCCGAGTGAGGCGTTAGCATTTAGCCTATCTTTAGCATGTAGCCTAGCTTTAGCCATCTTCTTTGCCACGAACGGAGCCTATGGGGAGTAGAGCCCCAACATCTTTGCTTTAAACTCTTGACGTCACCGACACCGACCTACAACACCCGCCTCCCCCGCTCTCTGATTGGTCGGAGGGGATTCAACCGAGGAAACTGCAGCCACTAGGATCAGACCCAGACGTACATGTAGGAAATGATCATGGACCAGAGTTTACACATGGTAAGACCAGACGTACATGTAGGAAATGATCATGGACCAGAGTTTACACATGGTAAGACCAGACGTACATGTAAGAAATGATCATGGACCAGAGTTTACACATGGTAAGACCAGACGTACATGTAGGAGATGATCATGGACCAGAGTTTACACATGGTAAGACCAGACGTACATGTAGGAGATGATCATGGACCAGAGTTTACACATGGTAAGACCAGACGTACATGTAGAAAATGATCATGGACCAGAGTTTACACATGGTAAGACCAGACGTACATGTAGGAGATGATCATGGACCAGAGTTTACACATGGTAAGACCAGACGTACATGTAGGAGATGATCATGGACCAGAGTTTACACATGGTAAGACCAGACGTACATGTAGAAAATGATTATGGACCAGAGTTTACACATGGTAAGACCAGACGTACATGTAGGAGATGATCATGGACCAGAGTTTACACATGGTAAGACCAGACGTACATGTAGGAGATGATCATGGACCATAGTTTACACATGGTAAGACCAGACGTACATGTAGAAAATGATCATGGACCAGAGTTTACACATGGTAAGACCAGACGTACATGTAGGAGATGATCATGGACCAGAGTTTACACATGGTAAGACCAGACGTACATGTAGGAGATGATCATGGACCAGAGTTTACACATGGTAAGACCAGGGTAGGGCAGTGTGGAAGAGCATTGGCAATAACTGAAAAAAACAGCTGTAATTATCTCTTGTTGCAGACTAAACAACAGACGCCTCAATCCTGCGTTTTATTTTTAATGTTGTTCTAACAAATATTTGGTCTTTTCAAACCATGTGAGCTTGTGTTTTTTAATTACATTATAAATAAATACTGCACGGTGTGGAATGGAGCAAACACATTAACTCTCTCTTCACAAGGTCAGAACCAGAACAAATTAAAATCATTGAAATGCGACCGATTTCCAATTTTGGTGAAGAAGAAGATGGTTACCATGGAGATGCTGGTTCTGAGTGAACTGTGAAATCTCAATGTTATGCACAATTGAGAAGGGTCCGTGTCAAAGAGAAACAATCTTCTGTGTTTTATCGTCAAGAGGGATCAAGGCCCTGTTTAGACCGAGATCACATACGCAAGAATTCAAGAATGTATTTGCCATTTGCAGTAAAACCACTTTGGAATAACTGAGCAAGACCAGCCCGGTGTGTACCAGACCGCACACACCTCGATGACACACCGACAAACACAACCCGCCATAAAAAGCAAGTAAGTCAGTTTTATAAGGAAGATACTTGTTTAAACGTGTTTCAAAGTAATAACTCATCTTGCTCAACTTTTGCGATTTATTCCAGACGGGAAAAGGAAAAACACCTGTAATCACGTGAGGCGTAATCACAGGAATGAAAAATCTAAAAAAGAATGACTATTATTCCAACAATGAGAGAGAGACCATGGAACTTTCTTGGGCCAAGTTTAACAGCCCCACTGATCACTTATTCTATAAATATAAGCTTCTGAAACTTACTGAGTGCAGCCTCTTCCAAAATGCATGTATAACGTAGTGTTTAGACCTAAGGACAGACTCAGCTCATCCCAATCTCTACACCTGCTCATGATTACAATACAAGACATAAAACCCTTTTACGGGGAAAAATTAGAACACTCAAGTGTACAAGCTTCAGTGTGGCGTGTAAAGGCCCACAAGTTTGGAACGAGCTGAACATTAACATTAAAACCGTAAGATCTCTGGCTATTTTTAAAAATAAACTAAAAATTGAGCTTCTAGAAAAGTATAATAAACCCTAGCTGATGACCTCTAACAAGACTTATGTATTTATGTTTGATCGTAATATGTAATGTGTGTAAGCAAAAAAAAAATATAAAAAAATAATAATAATTCGTACCTTTTAAGTAAATTGATGAAACTCTAAGCTAGTAAAAGTAAGGTAAGGCAGTTTTAATTAGAGCAGGTAAGGTTAGTTAGTAGGTAATAGAATAGGTATCTAGGGTAATATGTATAGGTTACTAATGTATGTTTGTGTTCTTAATATTGTGTATTGTCTTGGGCCCCATATATAAGCTAAATGTTGCTTCAAGGGTGTCCCGTTTATGAATATGCACTATCATCTATAAATGAATGTTAAAATGTCTTTTACTGTATATTTGTAATAAAACTGAACTGAACTGAACTCCAAAGCTACGACTTCTACATTCTACAGCTGAAAAGATCCGTGTCAGGATTATGTCGGAGATTAGAATCTTTCTGTTTGATAAGATATTACTTAAAGCAGTGTTTTTCAACCAGTGGGCCGGGGCCTTGGAGATGGTCCAAAATCACACGCTTGTTTAAAATCAAGAAACACATTAATGAGAATGACTTTTCTTTGTTAATGAAGACGGAGGAGTTTCCATTTTGTATGTAATTTTGTTGGTGGTGCCTTATGAATTTTTGCAGTGACAAAGGTGTGGCACGGCTCAAAAAGGTTGGGGAACACGGACATAAAAGTATATTCAAGAAGTTTCTACTTCTGGGTGGATCATGGATGGTTTAGTTTAGAATGTTCTGGAAACTGCAGCGAGTCCTGAGTGTCTCCGAAACAGTGGTTTTTTGTTTTTTATCTGCTATTTTTCTTCTTTTTTTCTACCTGAGATGTTGCTGCAGTTCAGTGTTCATGGTTTTACACTGGTCCAGACCAGAGCAGAGAGGATTCATGGTTTTACACTGGTCCAGACCAGAGCAGAGAGGATTCATGGTTTTACACTGGTCCAGACCAGAGCAGAGAGGATTCATGGTTTTACACTGGTCCAGACCAGAGCAGAGAGGATTCATGGTTTTACACTGGTCCAGACCAGAGCAGAGAGGATTCATGGTTTTACACTGGTCCAGACCAGAGCAGAGAGGATTCATGGTTTTACACTGGTCCAGACCAGAGCAGAGAGGATTCATGGTCCGAACCAAGAGTTCGGGTTTCTGCCGATACCGATATTGACCGATACTGGAAATGATCATGCTAAAATGTATTTAATAATTGAACTCTTTGTTCAAGTAACTGCAAAAGCAGTGGATGAACTAAAGCTAAACTTTCCAGATAAAAATGGATTCAACATAAATGTGCAACACTGCAACTATAAAGAGCTGCTCAATGTTCACATTAAACATTCAACACTGTATTATTCCTTATACATTTATTGAATATAAATGTACTTATATTAACTGTGTTTGAATAAAAAAACACAACAAACAAAACTCGCTGCATGAAAATGTAAATAAATAATAGTACCGTAGCTTTAAGTGGATTTCAGATATGTATTTGGCGACGGCATGGACCTGGGTTCCAAATGGTCTATGGGGCTGCGAGCCCATGATGAACTCCAACACTTTGGGGTTGTTGTTGAAAAGCTTTTTGTGAAGCTGCGTCAGTGTCATCTGTGTCTCGTTGTTTTCACGTCATCTCCTCTCGATGCAGAAACTCCCCGTGCTGTTTCTCGTGCTGCTTAGTCGTGTTGTATTTCTCTGGTTTACCGCCGCGAGAACAACGCTCTTTCCTGCTCCACGCTGTGTTGTTGTTGTTGTAGAGCGCCACGAGGAAGTATCACATCTGATACATTACTTTTAATTCATTCATTTTATACGTATATGTACATTATGCACAATGTATTTTAAGACATTGTGCGGTACCTGGTATGTATTAAAAAATATATATAATTTTTTTTTAAAAGAAAAGAAAATGGATTGGCAGCTCTCTCTACGCATATATCCGATCCAGTATTTTTTATGGTATCGGCGTCGATATCGATACCAGTATCGGATCAGTGCATCCCTAATCAAGACTATTGGTCCTCCCAACTGTCAATCATTCCGGTGATCCGTGCTCGTCCAATAAGACCACATGGTTAGTTTCAAAAAGTGGAGAGGGCAGTCCTTTCTTTCTACTGTACATTTAACTACCCCCGGCCTCTCATTGGATGTTTTCTCATATTCAACAAACTACAATTCCACGTTACCAAAACAGCTCGGCTCTGGATCAGATCACACAAAAGAGAAGCAGCTTTCCCTCGAGGGCGTAAACAACTGTCTGTTTCTGGTCACTGTGCGTTGGCATCGAGTGGCGTTTAGAGAAAGACTATCGGCCTCATCTGAGTCACAGTCTGAGCTCCGTGGGATAATGAGGTCTGCTGATTCCGGCTCGGCCCCGGTCTGGGTCGGTCTGGGTCAAGCTTCTGCTCTGTCACTTACTGCGTTCAGACAGACAGAGGATTCAGACTGAGATCAACAACTCCATCGTGACCTCCATAACACGATAACTTGTCATAAGCTCAAGCTGTAAACGCCTCACTCCACCAAGCAGCGATAAAACACATGTATGAACCAAAAGTGTGTACCTAATACTTCTTTGATACTATGTAGTTAGTAAATACACATGGGATGATCTCCGATGGGCTCAAAACTAAGAAGAATTATGCTTTTTTTTTAAACTTCGGAGACATAATTGTTATATTTAGGACATAAAGATACGTGGAAAAATTACCAAGACAGAAGATTATTTAATGGTTCATGTTTGGGGATAAAACTAGAATCAATCTGTAATTATTGATGATTACATTAAGCAAAAATATACAAACTGTCCGTCTTGGGCGTAACACTTAGCGTCCACTTTTGTCCAAAACGTTCGCAGGGTTACAGCGTCGTCTAGATGACCTGCGTTAGAACTAGTTTTTAACAACTGCCCTCTACTGGCCGGGGGTTAAACTACACCGTTTTCACTTGCCGTGTAGACGCTTTGCACTTTGAATCCGAAGTGGGGTTGTTTTTGCAAATGGCTGTGTCTTTGTGGAGCCTGAAGTGGGTCAGCCCGGACTCAGCGGTGCTTCCTTTGATAGCATGACATAACACAAACAAACATATTTCCAGACAAGCTCGGAACTGTATTATCCATAGTTTCTCCGAGGGGGGTGAAGGTGTGTTTCGGGTAAGATGCGTTAAGACATTTCATTTGAGCAGGCCGCTAACCTAATTAGCCTTACCCTGCCGCACATGTCTGCAATCTGATTAGTGATTAGCATCCAGCGCTGGTATCGCCGGGCAGGGGGGGTGACAGAACGGGAACAGACGCAAAGGAAGAGAGAGAAAAAACAGAGCCTAAAGCTATTCCTCTCTTTCACCATCTCGCTTCTGCACTCTTCTTATAATCTATAACCGGCTGACTTGAGCGCGGATCCCAGAGCAGAGCGGAGGGCAGGGGGGCTTTCATACTCCTGGGGGGGGTGGGGGTGTGTGTGTGTATGTGAGAGAGAAAATGCCACAAGAAAAAAGGCAAAAGTTCCAAGAAACAAAGGCAGTGGGGAAGAGCGGAGGAACATGTGTGATGTGTGTTAGGAACCTCAGTGCAGCAAAGGCTTCTGGGTAGGAGAGGATGTGAGCCGTTAGTACAGATGTGGTCATTGAGCTTTGTCTAGTGTGAGAAAAATACATGTTTGTTTCTTAATAATGTGTAATGTGTGTAGTTTAGTGTGAAACAGGATCATACTGAGACGATGGATCATACAGACCCTGAAACCATAAAGACATTCTTCCTTCAGAGCAGTTTTTATTTTTGGTTGTTTGTTTCTAGTTTAATGTTTTGAATCAAGGACATTTATGCGAAAATGTTGGGTTATGGTTATTATCATTATTGAATTTTAATATATTATACATTTCATATGCACGAATAACATGAACAGATAATATGGTCAAATTCCTCAGATGTGTCCATTCATCTGTATTCTCTGTATTCTCTGTATTCGCCCTCGGCAGAAACCCAGACGACGACAAAGCAGTGTGTGCAGCACAAACACACTCTATTGAGCGTGAACAAATAAATTCAATTCCCATTGATACAGCCCGATGAAAGAATGCAATTTCTGCCTTGCAAAGACAGCAGCGCGCCGCTTTTGCCATGATTCATTTTTGGAATCCCCCACAATTACGAAGTCAATTGGAAAAGCTCGGCATCTGGTGGATGAACCTTCCGAATCCTAATGCCCGGGCAGTGGGAGCGCTCTCTTCCAGGCGTTTGGATTCATTTGCAGCAAAGAGAACTTTATCATCTCCATTATCACCGCGACCTGCAGAGACGTCTCAGACATGGCCTCGGAAAGTCTGTTCACTCCGGCGCCGTGGTCACATGGTCCTTTACCAATAAAGAACACTATTTCTCCATAATGCGTTTCAATAAAGAAGGAAATCATATTTTTTGTACAGTATAAAAGGCTCTGACCTACAAAACCAAAACCAATACATTTTTAATATATTAGAGATGGAACGACTTCAGAGCCACAGGTGCCTCTGTTCACAGACGGCGAGAACAGAGCAAACTGAAGAATGAAGTTAAAAAGTTAAAATCACATTTGAACTGATGAGATATTAATACTTTTGCACTTTTCTGAAAACACCGTTATTCTTGCTGGAGGATTTCCAGGATTATAATCTCATATTCATAAACAGAAAATGATCCTCAGCTGTAACACAAAATTAAGTAGTAATGAAGTGGAAACCTAACTATTCAGGAAGTAATATGAAAGATTTTCATGTCAAGTCATCATTAAAGGGCCCTAATCTGTCATCAATAAAGGGCCCTAATCTGTCATCAATAAAGTGCCCTAATCTGTCATCAATAAAGGGCCCTAATCTGTCATCAATAAAGGGCCCTAATCTGTCATCAATAAAGGGCCCTAATCTGTCATCAAAAAAGGGCCCTAATCTGTCATCAATAAAGGGCCCTAATCTGTCATCATTAAAGGGCCCTAATCTGTCATCAATAAAGGGCCCTAATCTGTCATCAATAAAGGGCCCTAATCTGTCATCAATAAAGGGCCCTAATCTGTCATCAAAAAAGGGCCCTAATCTGTCATCAATAAAGGGCCCTAATCTGTCATCATTAAAGGGCCCTAATCTGTCATCATTAAAGGGCCCTAATCTGTCATAATAATAAACTGCTCTTTTCCAATACTTCTTTAACTGATAACAGTAGTTCAGCCTCTAAATCTTGTTATTGTTTTCATTTCGATGTCCCGCCCTCCACCGTTTCACCAATCAGAAAGTCTGTGATCCGGGCGCCAGAACTCACCACATGGAGCTAATCTCACTGGTAAAGTACCATGTGGCGCAGAACTAAAAAAGGTCTCGTTATGATTCTCAAATCATTAACGACAAAACAAGGAATAAAACCAGGATTTCTATCTTTGTGAAAAAGGTGTTGGTTATAGATTTGTTGTTGACAAAACTCTTGTCTATTCAGCTGTTATGGTCCCAGCTGGATTCGTCTGCATATCTGGCAACCTGAGTCAGGGAGAGTGGGAGAGGCTGCAGTACCACTTTTGGCCACATGTTTACACACTGCTCCTTTAAGTGTTGGTCGTGTGGTCTTTCCAGGAGTCCAGGGTCTCGTCCATATTCACACATGATGCAGAGGGTCTTACATCTCGCGGTCAGAGGCTAAATAACTCCCACAAGTCCCCGTTCCGCTCACACTCTTGGATCTCCTCAGTGTGATTGTGCTCAACTTCAAAGCAGCGGTGCAGGAGTTTGTAGAACCGCGGTAAAAATAGCAGCGAAGATGATTTGAAGTTCAGTGATTTCAACTGAAACATGAAGAAGAGTATTTGACTTTCAACTGCAGCTTTCTTCATGTATTGATCCACAGACTCTTGATTTCCAGGTTTAAATATTGTTTTTTTGTGTTGTATGGATCCATCACATGAGGCTGGGTTCATAGTATCACTTTATCATCTTTAGTATATGTTTTGAAAGCATTTTAAAAACACTAAAATGACTGATTGTCCAATTATATAAATACTGAATAGATACAACTGGAAAAGGATGTTTTTGTTTGAGAATCTTTCACAAATAATCAAGTAAAATGTACTGTTATTTGGAAGATTGTAGTGCACCCAGAGACTGAATATTAAAGGAGTTATACCCGTTTCTGCAGGTTTGAATGTTTAGCCCCGCCCCCAACTCACTCACAGGCTTCTCATTTCTCCTACGCTCTCATCCCACGGAGCCATCTAGTTTTTTTTGTGATCTGATACATATGCTAACATTAGCATTAGCACAACTTAAGCGGTACAACAATCACTGATGAAATGGTACAAAAGCAACGCACTGCTAACAAAATATATAACTGAAAGATTACCACAGATAGTCCGAGCGCAGATAGTCCGAGCGTAGATAGTCCGAGCGTAGATAGTCCGAGCGTAGATAGTCCGAGCGTAGATAGTCCGAGCGTAGATAGTCCGAGCGTAGATAGTCCGAGCGTAGATAGTCCGAGCGTAGATAGTCCGAGCGTAGATAGTCCGAGCGTAGATAGTCCGAGCTTAGATAGTCCGAGCGTAGATAGTCCGAGCGTAGATAGTCCGAGCGTAGATAGTCCGAGCGTAGATAGTCCGAGCGCAGATAGTCCGAGCGTAGATAGTCCGAGCGTAGATAGTCCGAGCGTAGATAGTCCGAGCGTAGATAGTCCGAGGCGGTCCCGCAGGTCTAGACAAGTCTCTCCAGAGGATACGTCGTAAGCTAGCTACTGTATGTTCACCAGTCTTAAAAGATTATGTGAAAAAGTTTATATCCTGTTATTTTCAGAAAGTAACTAATTCAAACAACTTCAAAGTAATACAGAAAGAGTATTCTGAGTCCTGGGATTACATGTATTCAGTTACTCCCAACACTGTATATGCATCATCTTCATCATCATCATCATTATTGTGTATTTTATCACAGACTAACAACAGGTGAAGCTGGAGTCAGATTAAAAAGTATATTATGATTTAGCAAAATAACCTTCTTTAGAATAGTTTTTAACTGTGGTAATGTTCTCTTCATTTCTCTGATCAGTGTTTGTGTTGTTTGTGTTGTGTTGGGTCAGTGAGGGCTGTGGTGTGTGCTCCGGGCCCCTGTCCCCCTGGATGCTCATCGTTGTCGGGCTGGGGGCCTCCGATCGTCCCACTTTAGGGAGATCTGACATTAGAACATTTCACAGCTGTAGTTCCGGATGACCACCGGCATTGAGCCCAGTGTTGCCAACTTAGCGACTTTTCAGACCCCTATAGCGACTTTTTTTCAAAAAAGCGACTAGCGACAAATCTAGCGACTTTTTCTGGTGTTATTGGCGACTTATCTGGTGTTTTGGCGACTTATCTGGTGTTTTGGCGACTTATCTGGTGTTTTGGAGACTCGTGAAGCACGTATTGTTCTGCTGTCCTCAACGTGAGCCCCTTCCCCGTCCCAAAGCACTTACAGGCGGCCAGTCTCACAGTAGCCTTGCGCAGCAGTCCCAGCTACAGTCTATGGGCGGAGCAGAGAGAGAGAGAGGAGACTCAAAAGCACAGGAAGTTTTCAGGCTGCTGCAGACTGAACTTCAGCTCCACCACCACCACACATCCAAAGCTCCCCGGCCACTCCTACCACCGCCACCCCCCACTACCCCCCACTCCATCCGCGGCAGCTCTGTCCGTGACTCTGTTTTCTCTCAGTAGTGGGTCACATTAAATCATTTGTTATGCCAAACTATGAAAAAAAAAAAAAACTTACAAAAATAAACCTAAGTAACTCTGCCAGAGTGTGTCTTTTGGGTCACTTTGCCGGTCCCAAGCCCGGATAAAGGAGGAGGGTTGGTTGTAGAGCTAGCATTTCACCCTACATAACAATCTTTTGATTACATTTGCTGTTATAACATTTAACAATACAGGACAAAACTGATGTGTGTAATGTGGATCTAGACAAAGCATTAAAATCATTAAATGTTGTTAATGTTGAAATTATTTTTGTACATTTGTAGTTCTAAACATATTTAGGGTGTTTTTACTCACTTTTGTCTCTCCCACGACCTTATTCCTCTCTCCTACAGCGTCCGTTACAGTTATTTGCAAATTGCAAATTATGCAAATTAGGCGATGACGTCATTTAGCGACTTCTAGCAACTTTTGGGACAGCCAATAGCTACTTTCCTTACTGAGGAGTTGGCAACACTGATTGAGCCGTCAGAGTTCATGATGATTTCTGTTTTTTCGGGTTGTGTCCTTGAATGTTCTGATATTCGACCTTTAATGAACTGATATTGGACCTTTAATGAACTGATATTGGACCTTTAATGTTCTGATATTGGACCTTTAATGAACTGATATTGGACCTTTAATGTTCTGATATTGGACCTTTAATGCAGGGGTTCCCAAAGTTTTTAGCCCGCGACCCCCATTATAAATGCCCTGCTAGCCCGCGACCCCCCGCCCCCCCCAACAGCCCTTCCGTCACATGAAATGAGCATGTATTTCCTTGATACGGAGTAACGCTTTCTAGAGACTCACGCCACTACCGAGCTGCACTGTCCAGCCCAAAAAAGGAGGCTTGCATATTTTTACTCATGTAGTGACACAGTGATGGGCTTGGTGGGCTCCCTCCTCAGCAGAAGTCAGAAGTGGAGCGCATTTCTTGCGGCTCGCCCTCACTGTTCTCCTACCGCGGTAAAGTGGGCCGGCTTTCCGGAGTCAGCGGTAAAGAGGTCCGCACATTAAAAGCGGGCGGCCGCTTTCTGCTGTTACTTTATGCGGTTCATCCCCGCGGCTTCTCTTTCCAAAGTTACTGTCAGTAAAGGCATAAACCGGCCACCCGCTTTTAATGTGCGGACCTCTTTACCTTTGACTCCGAAAAGCCGGGCCTCTTTAAAGCGCTGTTCTGCCGCTGTCCTCCCTCCCTCCGCTGCCCTCTTTCCCTCCGCTGCCCTCTCTCCCTCCTCTGCCCTCTCTCCCTCCTCTGCCCTCTCTCCCTCCTCTGCCCTCTCTCCCTCCTCTGCCCTCTCTCCCTCCGCTGCCTTCTCTCCCTCCTCTGCCCTCTCTCCCTCTCTTCGCACCATCAGCCTGACCCCTGATACAAGTTACTTTTCTCCCCCTCCGGGTTTTTCTGTTGTGGATATTAACCACGTTTCATTTTAAAGCAGGTATTATTTATTTGTAGCCTCCAAACACCTTTAGTTTTAGCAAACAACAGCAGGACACGCTTTGTCGCTGCGCATGATGTGAGCTGTGTTACGTGATGATTTTGATTGACGCTGCAATGACTGGGACAAAATTACTAACGTTATTAAAATATATTATAGTCTCCAAACACAATTTAACAAGTAGTCCTTTTGAATCAAATCAAATGCTAAATAAATATTTAAGGGCTTTATATTTGCTCAAAAAAAAAAAAATTTTTTCTTTGTGTGTGTGGAAATCATCTTGCGACCCCCCCCAGGGGTTCCCGCGACCCCCCGGGGGGTCGGGACCCCCACTTCGGGAACCACTGCTTTAATGGACTGATATTGGACCTTTAATGGACTGATATTGGACCTTTAATGAACTGATATTGGACCTTTAATGGACTGATATTGGACCTTTAATGGACTGATATTGGACCTTTAATGAACTGATATTGGACCTTTAATGAACTGATATTGGACCTTTAATGTTCTGATATTGGACCTTTAATGGACTGATATTGGACCTTTAATGGACTGATTTTGGACCTTTAATGGACTGATATTGGACCTTTAATGGACTGATATTGGACCTTTAATGGACTGATATTGGACCTTTAATGGACTGATATTGGACCTTTAATGGACTGATATTGGACCTTTAATGGACTGATATTGGACCTTTAATGGACTGATATTGGACCTTTAATGGACTGATATTGGACCTTTAATGGACTGATATTGGACCTTTAATGGACTGATATTGGACCTTTAATGAACTGATATTGGACCTTTAATGGACTGATATTGGACCTTTAATGAACTGATATTGGACCTTTAATGTTCTGATATTGGACCTTTAATGGACTGATATTGGACCTTTAATGGACTGATATTGGACCTTTAATGAACTGATATTGGACCTTTAATGAACTGATATTGGACCTTTAATGTTCTGATATTGGACCTTTAATGGACTGATATTGGACCTTTAATGAACTGATATTGGACCTTTAATGTTCTGATATTGGACCTTTAATGTTCTGATATTGGACCTTTAATGAACTGATATTGGACCTTTAATGAACTGATATTGGACCTTTAATGAACTGATATTGGACCTTTAATGAACTGATATTGGACCTTTAATGAACTGATATTGGACCTTTAATGGACTGATATTGGACCTTTAATGGACTGATATTGGACCTTTAATGGACTGATATTGGACCTTTAATGGACTGATATTGGACCTTTAATGGACTGATATTGGACCTTTAATGTTCTGATATTGGACCTTTAATGAACTGATATTGGACCTTTAATGGACTGATATTGGACCTTTAATGTTCTGATATTGGACCTTTAATGTTCTGATATTGGACCTTTAATGTTCTGATATTGGACCTTTAATGAACTGATATTGGACCTTTAATGAACTGATATTGGACCTTTAATGTTCTGATATTGGACCTTTAATGGACTGATATTGGACCTTTAATGAACTGATATTGGACCTTTAATGAACTGATATTGGACCTTTAATGAACTGATATTGGACCTTTAATGAACTGATATTGGACCTTTAATGGACTGATATTGGACCTTTAATGGACTGATATTGGACCTTTAATGAACTGATATTGGACCTTTAATGAACTGATATTGGACCTTTAATGGACTGATATTGGACCTTTAATGGACTGATATTGGACCTTTAATGGACTGATATTGGACCTTTAATGGACTGATATTGGACCTTTAATGGACTGATATTGGACCTTTAATGTTCTGATATTGGACCTTTAATGGACTGATATTGGACCTTTAATGGACTGATATTGGACCTTTAATGTTCTGATATTGGACCTTTCAAGTCTCAATATGGATCTAAAGGGTACAAAGGGCACTCACTGCTGGAGGGAAAATTACATTATTTAATTACATTGCTGTTCTCCACTTGCTCCTTCAGGTTAAAGAAGCCAATAGATTTTTTTATCCATGACAAAATAATAATATTGTCTTCTTCAGTGATAATAAATATCACAGAAGAAGACAATACGTTGTTCATCGTTGACATGGATCAGTCTGAAACATTGGGTGAATCAGAGAAGCTGTACTTTAGGCTGCAAACAGGTTAATGGTAGATTCCAGGTTAAATGTAGGTTAAGTACAATTAAAAAATTAATTAATTTATTCATTTATTCATTTTCAACCCCTTTATTAGTCCATTTCTGGGTTGGGGGGTGGCAATGAGAGCTGCCCCCAACGCTCATAGCACCAGTCCCTCTGATCCTCTGCAGGGGGGGGGGGGGGGGTCCACAGGAAGATGGCGGCTCTGTCAGTGGTGAAACAGCCTTGGTCTTTCAGCGGGGGCTTCAGGCAACGTAGGGTTAAGTGTCTTGCCCAAGGACTCGACCCGATGACCTCCAGGCTCAAAGGCCAATGCTCTACCAACTGAGCTACTGTCGCCCCTGTATACTGTAATATGAATAAATAAAATATGTCCGTACTAACGACTCTGTGGGCGTGCACAGCGGCGCCCGGCCTGTCAGACGGCGTTATCCCTCAGACCGACATCAGCAGCTGACACGGATACTTTTAGGACGGATGACTGATCCATATTCTAATGTCTTTGGCACAAATTATCAACAGTGGAAGTTTCCTGAATGACAGCTTTGATTAGAGGTAGAAGAAAGTCAGGCCAAGGTCAAAACTACTCGGACCATTTTGTGTCGGACCATAAGTCATGTCAAGAAAATAGTTTTTATGATTTGGAACATCACAACACTCTTCACAAACATCACAGGAGGAGACTCTTGAGCCCTTTGCACAAGGATTCATGGTTTTACACTGGTCCAGACCAGAGCAGAGAGGATTCATGGTTTTACACTGGTCCAGACCAGAGCAGAGAGGATTCATGGTTTTAAACTGGTCCAGACCAGAGCAGAGAGGATTCATGGTCCGAACCAAGTGGATCAGGTGAAAATCCACTGGAGGAATGCTAACTTTATGAAAAATGCTAATGAAGCATTTTACTTTGGACCAGAGCAGAGAAAATGGTCTGAACCTCCACCTCTGCTGCTGTGACCTGAGGCTGTTGGATTTTAATAATATTAATATCATCATTATTGTTATTACTATTATTATTGTTTGATACTTTTATAATGATATATTTGTTTGTTTTGTTTGTTTGGATGGATGTGTTTCTGCTGATACTGGACACCTGCATTTCTCCAACAAGATCAATAAAGTCTGTCTAAGAAAGAAAGTAGACAGATGTTCTAACAATCTATCTCATGCCACAAAACGTTGTAAATGTCTACAATAAAAATACTGCAGATGTTTTAAACCGGAGACAGCAGAGCTCATCGTTTGCCTTGTTTTGTCTTCAGTGAACCGCAGTGAAAAGACTTAGCAGCTGTACCTAAATAAAACAATGGAAAGGCTTTGAATATTATTTTAGAGAGTTAAACTAATATCACTCGTCTAAAACATACATCAAACAAAAATAAAAGTTTCCATATCCACTCCAAAACAGTCTTGCGCTGCAGTGGAAGCATTAGAGGGTTCGGTGACTGTTAAGACAAGCAGCCGATGAATATATTAAGCGCACTTCTATAAGACCCCCCTCACCCGCGTATCTGGAGGAAATTGTCTGGCACCTGTAGAGGCTGCTAAGCTCTTTAATAAATGCAGGCAGCACCCCAGAGTGAGGCCCATCCATTTCAATGCACCACAATAATCCAAGCGTTTGACTATGCTACGCCGCACGCTGCCTGCAGGCCTCAGATTAGCGAGGTGCGACTGTAGCGCTACGGCTGAGAGAAAACTCCAGCGGCTTGGATCGGAGCCCGAATGTAAGACTTGCAGCAGGTATCCTCCGTGCGTGGAGGGGGAGCAGATGCCACAGCCACAATTAGTGCAGAATAAACAACATCTCAGTGCTAATAATCACTACGGCAGCGTTCGCCAGCTAGGTGCACTCCATTTATACCAACTGTTCCGTTTATGGCGGTGCTATAATGAGATTGCCGATTGGTTCGCACGTCGGCCAATTACGATCTGGCGTGAGTGCTCGTTTAACCTGCTCAGCCTCACGGACGTGCAGGGGTCATGGATTTCAATCTGCTAATAATGCGGGTGAATTAAACGACGTCGCCTGATCCAAAGTAAATACAGTGACTATCTGTATGTTAACGCTTGCTAATGAATGTTGACACTGCTCTATGGAGTTTCAAAATGGCTCACTATTGTACTTTAAACAGCTTACGAAGCATAAATGTACAGTACATATTTATACTACCAATGTGAGATGTATATTCAATATCTATATTCAGTTGACACATGTCTGGGTGTCACGCCTTAAACATAAGGTGCTAGTTATGCAAATAAATATATATTAAAACATACAAATCCTACTCCTCTTCTGTGCGTCTGTATCTAAGGCCATTTGGCACAGAGACACCGGCAGCCATCTTGTTTCACTATTTATCACTAAAACGTAACACATGTAGATGCCATGAAGGGCCTGCTCATCGTGGGATATTATTATACGAAATGGTCTCCTTTCTGTAGCCCACTGATTGTTAGGGACGTACCAATATAGATATAGTAATCAATATATCATATCAAAAGTAATGACAGGTAGTAATAAAAGTACCATTGGATATCATTATCCACTTTGTAACAGTTGTATCTATTTTTAGTAAGGATTTGTTTATGGTATAGAGTTATGTTTTCCCTGGCAGTGATTGCTGCTAACTGAGAATAAAGTGGGAGACATTGGAGGTAATCAAGAGCAAGACTCGGCGCCGAAACCATCTCAGGAGCTGCATCGGCACAAATCTGCGTCAGACTCTTGGACTAATTTAGATTTACAGCAGTGCGATATAAAGGCTTCTCCGTCCAAATGGGAACATTGTTACAGTATATGTTTATGTAGGTCTTAAAGTGGTCTGTTAAGACCACTCACAATCAATAAAATCTATATGGAGAGCCTTGTAAAAGACAAATGCTGGCACATAATGGCTTGGCATAAACCAACAGACTTAATATGCAGAATTGACCCAGTGCTGAAGCGAGACAGTGCTGTGTCAGAGCGACTTTTCAGCAGATCAATGTCAAGGACGGTTTCTGAAACAACAACCTCAATACTGCATTTACCACAGTTCAACACTGACGGAGACATGAATAACACAGTGCAACAGACCTGAGGTTATGAAACACTTTCTGACAAGAGTCATTTTGTCCAGGTGTGAATCTGCGTGAAATGCCACTTTTAATGGTTGAAATGGTCGGTCTGAGGTGATTGTTGGAGTCCTGACCTTTCCATCAGATTGCTGTGATAAAGATGTGTTTGTCAGACTCTATCCACAGCTGACTCCGGTGGAATTCTACAAAGACACTGTTTATTTACAGCAGGAGAACCTCTGTACTTAATAGATGTTATTTTGCTTGAGCATTTGGCAGCTTCATGTTCTCGTGTTTGCCCTGGAGACAGGGATCGCGCTGTTCCAGCCCAATGTCTCAGCTCAAAGTGGAGCTGGAGTTTTTTCACAGTCTTGAAGGCTAAGCCCAGTGCAGCCCTGCGGGCGCTGCATCAAAGCAGCCGCACTATCAAAGCTCTGTAAGCGAGCAGCTGCAGCCATTTAGCACAACCTTCTTTCCCACAGTCTGCTGAGGCGCACAGGTAAAGCCCTCAGGCCAGGACCATGGAGGGGCTCCAGAGAATAGAGACAAGTCCGAAGCAAGGTCAATGTGAAGAATTTTCCCCAATCATTAATGAAACCATATTTGTCCAATTATTTCAAATTGATAGAAAATGAGGGTGCAATGAAAATAACAATTATTCCCAGTATTTTAAAGTAAAAAAATGCACCCGACCCAGAGTCTTCCTCCCCGCTGCACTCTCTGGATCAATGCTTCTTACGTTTGTTATTTCTGGGAAGGCTAAAGCTGAACCATCTCCACAGAATGAAGAGTGTTAACTATCGATACAGTTTGTCTGCAGGAAGTATGGGAAGTGTACGCGGTAAATATACAGTGACGCAGTTTAACGTTTCTTTCAGAAGAGCCACCATTCAATAAAACACCTCTGTTTGTTTTATGACACATGGATCTCTCAGAAGGCTCTGGAGACAACACAAGAACTTACAATCTGTCATTTTCTATCTACAGTAAACACAGTCCTCACTCAGACCCATGAGCAAGACATCTGATCAGTGGAGAAGGGAAAACCGTTGGCACTTCCTACAATAACCATGTTTGTGTGTCCGAGAAGACAGAAGACAGAGCGGTGAGTCCACTGCTTCGTCATCTCAAAAGTGTTGTTGTAGAAATCTAACTCGGGTTATAAACCAATAATAACCTGGGAGTAAATCAAAACATAGATCATGCACTTTGGCTTAAGCCTGGTTTGCACAATTTTAAAATTGTCACAGATTTTCCAAACCCTGACCCCACACGGAGAAAAGTCAAGGGTCTCACACTTTGGTCATGTGTGGTGCGTAGCCACAAAACCACACACATCACACACAACACACACACTACACACACATCACACACAAACCCATTTCACTCACTAATGGCTAATCTTGCAAAATCTCTGGAGATCAAGCGTGACTTTAGAGAAGGGCTGCACAAAAGTGGAAATGAGAGCGATATTTGATATGAGTGTTTAGTATTTTATTAGTATCAACACTAATAGCATCAAATTAGCATATTATTGCCATGTTTTTGTCTCATCTAACCTTCTGTTGGGGCCAAAACAATCACCTGAATAATAAGAATAATATTGGTTTTATACAGCACTTTGTTGGACTCTCAAAGACGCTTCACATGTCATTCATTCTATCCAGACACGGTGGTGAGAAAGTGTCTTGCTCAAGGACACAGCCACAATTTTGCCTTTGTCTTTGTGTGCGTGTGCTTGTGGATATGTGTGTATTTGTGTTGCTTGCGTTTGTGTGTTTTTCGACAGCAGACAGTGGGAGTCGATGGAGAAAGTCTTGATAACAGTGGATAACGTCGGGAGCAGATGGAGTTTGGTTTTGTGTGTTTTTCTCAGCGACACATTGAGACGTGACACTGGTGAGAATCGCACAGAAAGGTTCTCGTCCCAAAACAAAAGCCGTCTCTGGAGTTTGCGGCGCTCTCACTTCCTGTTTGGCTCTGGGACTCGGCTGCTGAACATCTTTCTCTTTGTCTCGTAGCCTTGTCGTTTTTTACGCAATCCACTTGTTTTTGGAACGTTATTCTTCTGGTTTTTAAAGACACAGAATCAACAAGAACTAAACTAACCTCGTCTAAGTTTTTAATTAAATCACAACACATCTCTCATCACCAGTGATGGGAGTAACGCCGTTACTTTTTTCAGTAACGAGTAATCTAACTAATTACTTTGACTGTAACTATAACGCCGTTATCATTGCCGACGCCCCGTTACTGCGCGTTACTCAAGACGCACAATGAACTTTTTTAATTTCATAATAGGACTCTGTTGTCATGAGAGAAGGGAGGATGAGAAAACCTCTCAGCAGTTATTGGCTGATGTAAAACATATTTCCTTTACAGTCTACATGTCAACAGTTGAGAGGATGGTCATAAATTGTGTTTTTGAAGCAAATATTGGTCTTAATTGCGCTCAACCACGGCTTGTATCACCGTGAGGCCTCAGAGGAGCTCATGAGAGCGCAGAAGGCTGCATACAATTCCATGGATAAGCTCCTTTCTCCTCCTGGTTTATCTGCTAAGGACAGCAACAGGTTTGGCTAACATACATATAACACATTTAATTTAATTTAAAATTTACTTAGGGTAATTTTTCAATGACTATAGGAATGATAAGAAAGAGGTGAAGTGTAAGACAGTTGGTTTTAGAAATTGGATGCAGCCGGCTGCAGCAAAACAGAGGAGTTTATGGACGAGACACGCGTTTTGTTTTACTTTTTAAAACTAATTGGACTCATTTCCAAACGGAGGATTACATATCTACTCTCAAACTATTATCTGGACTTAAACACAGAACTGGTCTAAACCGAAGTGGACTGTGCAGGTCATTTATAAGGTAAGACCCATAACTCATAGTTTTGTTTGAACAAACAATGCATGAAACATATTCTGCTGTAGCCAAACAAACTGTGCACTTATTTATATTATATATATTATATATATATATATATATATATATATATATATATAATCATCTGATTGGGCTGAAGTCAGTGCTTGGTGTTTCCACATTCACAGTGGAGCGTGTTGGTGTTTAGTGCTTACACAGAGACAGATGAAGAGTGAACAGGACTTCAGCAGAAAAACAGCCTTTTCTAGATGGAAATATTGGCACTATTTAAACTCACTGAGGTTAAAGGTTAAAGGTTAAAGTAAAACTGCGCACGTCGAGTGCACATTATGTTCCAGAACAAAACAAATAGGTAACGCAATAGTTACTTTTACTGGTAACTAGTTACTTTTATAGTGGAGTAACTCCGTTAGTAACTCCACTATAAAAGTAACTAGTAACTATAACTAATTACTTTTTCAAAGTAACCTGCCCAACACTACTCATCACGAGAACGACCTGCGCTGGGACTTTAAATCCTGCACAAATCCTGTTATATATCCTGTTTTTAGCCTTTCTAACATATTTGCAGAGTTCCTGACTTTATGCACAATCTGAGTGATTAAGTAAGTATTTCACTTTTAATTATATAGCGCCTTTCACAGACCAGAGTCACAAAGCGTCATACAGGAGGCCTATTCTACATGTTTTTAAAGGTACGATAAACTGGAGCACCTGGAGGAAACCTAGTACGCAGACAGGGGGAGAACATACAAACTTCACTCAGAAAAGGTCCTGCTCTGACCGGGATTCAAACCCCGGACCTTCTTGCTGAGAATCGGCCTTTGCACAATGTGCCTTCTCATTTCGCTCCATTAAACAGTGGAATGAGCTTCCAGACTGTCTGAAACTGTCTGTAGATCATAATAGTTTTACTCGAAATTTGAAAAAGTATATTTTAGATCATCAATCGTGTCAGCATTGATGAATGTATTGTAAACTGTAGGGATTGTTTATATGTTTTTTTTAGAAGTGTACAGAAAAGTAATTTATTTTATATAGTGATTTTATTGTAGATTAGATTTATAGATTGTAATGTTTTTTGTACTCACCTGTCCAGGGACTGCAGATGGAAAATAGCTACTTTGCTAAATCTGGTACAAATCATCTCTTCTTTTGTAAAGACTAATGGTTTTGTACACTGTCCCTGTTTCAATAAACAATAAAGAAAAAGAAAGAAAAGAAGCGAGAGAGCTAACCACTCAGGCGTGGAGCTAATCTCACTGGTAAAGTACCATGTGGAGCTAATCTCACTGGTAAAGTACCATGTGGCACAGAACTAAAAAAGGTCTCGTTATGATTCTCAAATCATTAACGACAAAACAAGGAATAAAACCAGGATTTCTATCTTTGTGAAAAAGGTGTTGGTTATAGATTTGTTGTTGACAAAACTCTTGTCTATTCAGCTGTTATGGTCCCAGCTGGATTCGTCTGCATATCTGGCAACCTGAGTCAGGGAGAGTGGGAGAGGCTGCAGTACCACTTTTGGCCACATGTTTACACACTGCTCCTTTAAAGTCCTCTGGGATAACTACTGTTGTGATTTATGGCGATACAAGAATGAATTGAAATGAACAAAACGCTTCATGTCGACTCTGGTCTCTGTTGGAGAGATATTTTTGTTTCGCTCATAAATTCTCTCCAAACTCGTGTGTGTCATGTGGAAATGGAGAGGCATGGTTCAGGTTTGCAGATATATATTCCCACTGTTTCAAATACATGAAAGTGCCGACATCAATTTGAGTTTGAACGTTGAGAGAAACAGAGACACAGAGAGAGAGAGAGATAGGAGAGAGACAGAGAGAGAGACAGAGAGAGACAGAGAGAGAGAGAGCAAGAGAGAGAGACACAGAGAGAGAGAGATAGGAGAGAGACAGAGAGATAGGAGAGAGACAGAGAGAGAGACAGAGAGAGAGAGAGATGGGAGAGAGAGAGAGAGACAACAAGAGAGAAGAGACACAGAGAGAGAGAGAGAGAGAGAGAGAGACACAGAGAGAGAGAGAGAGACAACAAGAGAGAAGAGACACAGAGAGAGAGATAGGAGAGAGACAGAGAGAGAGAGAGACAACAAGAGAGAAGAGACACATAGAGAGAGAGAGATAGGAGAGAGACAGAGAGAGAGGAGACACAGAGAGAGTGACAGAGATAGGAGAGAGAGAGAGAGAGAGAGAGAGACACACAGAGAGAGAAGAGACATAGAGAGAGACAACAAGAGAGGAGAGACACACAGAGAGAGAGACAACAAGAGAGAGAAGAGACACACAGAGAGAGACAGAGAGAGATAGGAGAGAGAAAGCAAGAGAGAGAGAGAGACAACAAGAGAGAGAAGAGACACAGAGAGAGAGCGCGACAGAGAGAGCAAGAGACAGAGAGAGAGACGAGAGGGAAGAGTCCTTTTTCTACCCAGAAATGACCTCAAAACTTAAAAGAAAAACTCATAATAAAAAAGTTCAAGAACCAAAAATGATGTAAAATGATTAAACTACTTTCCTTGGATGCCACACAGCCATAGCACTGCTGACTTACTGCATATATACATTAACTACAGGCACTTTTGGGGATTTCTCCGTGATTTTGTTGAGGATTTGAAAGCTTCCTCATATATTCCGAAGGAGAAGAAATGTTAAAAAAACCACTCTCTGCTCTGATCAAGGTGAGCCGCGGTGAGAGCGGGGCTGAGGGGACTCTCTGTGGGCAAACTCAAAGTTAAAAAAGGCTGAGGTGTACCTGGGAAATGCATGGCGTGGGGATTGGGGATTTGACTCAAAGTTTCCCCCTGTTTCTATCTTGGGCATACAAGCCAGAGGCGCTCACTAAAAGTCCTGAATTCGTTTAACTTTGGTTCACGTGGGGACTTAAAGAGAAGGGAGCCGGCGATGTCCAGGGACCGTGGTCGTTCAACCGCCGCCGTGTCCCTCTGAGTTTACAAATCGAGCACTGTGTAAGACTTATGTGCTACATCTGGTTTTTTGAGGGCTTGCGTACGGGGCGTAACACATACTGCTGAGTTTATGGGGCCGCGATACGGGTTTGTTTGATCCGTCTAAATGCTTTTTCACTTCACTCTCTTCAAGATTCAAGACGTGATTTACAGCCATTTGAAGAAAAAGCAAAAGAGAGACAGAGAAAGAGAGAAACAGAGAGAGACGGAGACAGAGACAGACGGAGAGACGAGACAGAGAGAGAGAGAGAGACAGAGAGAAAAAGAGAAAGAGACAGAGAGAGAGAGAGAGAGATAGAGAGAGACAGAGAGAGATAGAGAGACGGAGACAGGGAGACAGACGGAGAGACGAGACAGAGATAGAGAGAAAAAGAGAGAGAGACAGAGAGAGAAAGAGAGAGAGAGACGGAGACAGGGAGACAGAGACAGACGGAGAGACGAGACAGAGAGAGAGAGAGAAAGAGAGACAGAGAGAAAAAGAGAGAGACAGAGAGAGAAAGAGAGAGAGAGACGGAGACAGGGAGACAGAGACAGACGGAGAGACGAGACAGAGAGAGAGAGAGAAAGAGAGAGCGAGAGAGACAGAGAGAGATAGAGAGACAGAGACAGGGAGACAGACGGAGAGACGAGACAGAGAGAGAGACAGAGAGAGAAAGAGACGGAGACAGACGGAGAGACGAGACAGAGAGAGAAAGAGAGACGGAGACAGAGACAGACGGAGAGACGAGACAGAGAGAGAGAGAGACAGAGAGAGAGAGAGAGAGAGACAGAGAGAGATAGAGAGACGGAGACAGGGAGACAGACGGAGAGACGAGACAGAGAGAGAGACAGAGAGAAAAAGAGAGAGAGAGAGAGACAGAGAGAGAAAGAGAGACGGAGACAGGGAGACAGAGAGAGACAGAGAGAGATAGAGAGACAGAGACAGGGAGACAGACGGAGAGACGAGACAGAGAGACAGAGAGACAGAGAGAGAGACAGAGAGAGATAGAGAGACGGAGACAGGGAGACAGACGGAGAGACGAGACAGAGAGAGAGACAGAGAGAAAAAGAGAGAGAGAGAGAGACAGAGAGAGAAAGAGAGACGGAGACAGGGAGACAGAGAGAGACAGAGAGAGATAGAGAGACAGGGAGACAGACGGAGAGACGAGACAGAGAGAGAGACAGAGAGAGAAAGAGAGACAGAGACAGGGAGACAGAGACAGACGGAGAGACGAGACAGAGAGACAGAGAGAGAGACAGAGAGAGAGAGAGAGAGACAGAGAGAGAAAGAGAGACAGAGACAGGGAGACAGAGACAGACGGAGAGACGAGACAGAGAGAGAGACAGAGAGAGATAGAGAGACGGAGACAGGGAGACAGACGGAGAGACGAGACAGAGAGAGAGACAGAGAGAGAGAGAGAAAACCATCACCAAAAAACTGAGCAAGACTATACCGCCAGTGTGCAGATTTTTCCAAAAAGAGGATAAAATCTCAATGGGACATTCCTGGTCAAATAAAGGTGAACTAAATAACACATTTTTTGAAAAAGAGTCTATTGTTATGAACTTCGGCCTCGGCCAATGGGATGGGAAATGATTTAGCCTGGCCTTAGCCTCAATTACCATTTCCTCCCAGCACGGGAGGCGGGTGTTGTAGTGAGATGTGGGTGACCGCGATACGGGTTTGTTTGATCCGTCTAAATGCTTTTTCACTTCACTCTCTTCAAGATTCAAGACGTGATTTACAGCCATTTGAAGAAAAAGCAAAAGAGAGACAGAGAAAGAGAGAAACAGAGAGAGAGAGAGACGGAGACAGAGACAGACGGAGAGACGAGACAGAGAGAGAGAGAGAGACAGAGAGAAAAAGAGAAAGAGACAGAGAGAGAGAGAGAGAGAGATAGAGAGAGACAGAGAGAGATAGAGAGACGGAGACAGGGAGACAGACGGAGAGACGAGACAGAGATAGAGAGAAAAAGAGAAAGAGACAGAGAGAGAAAGAGAGAGAGAGACGGAGACAGGGAGACAGAGACAGACGGAGAGACGAGACAGAGAGAGAGAGAGAAAGAGAGACAGAGAGAAAAAGAGAGAGACAGAGAGAGAAAGAGAGAGAGAGACGGAGACAGGGAGACAGAGACAGACTGAGAGACGAGACAGAGAGAGAGAGAGAAAGAGAGAGCGAGAGAGACAGAGAGAGATAGAGAGACAGAGACAGGGAGACAGACGGAGAGACGAGACAGAGAGAAAGACAGAGAGAGAAAGAGCCGGAGACAGACGGAGAGACGAGACAGAGAGAGAAAGAGAGACGGAGACAGGGAGACAGAGACAGACGGAGAGACGAGACAGAGAGAGAAAGAGAGACGGAGACAGGGAGACAGAGACAGACGGAGAGACGAGACAGAGAGAGAGAGAGACAGAGAGAGAGAGAGAGAGAGACAGAGAGAGATAGAGAGACGGAGACAGGGAGACAGACGGAGAGACGAGACAGAGAGAGAGACAGAGAGAAAAAGAGAGAGAGAGAGAGACAGAGAGAGAAAGAGAGACGGAGACAGGGAGACAGAGAGAGACAGAGAGAGATAGAGAGACAGAGACAGGGAGACAGACGGAGAGACGAGACAGAGAGACAGAGAGACAGAGAGAGAGACAGAGAGAGATAGAGAGACGGAGACAGGGAGACAGACGGAGAGACGAGACAGAGAGAGAGACAGAGAGAAAAAGAGAGAGAGAGAGAGACAGAGAGAGAAAGAGAGACGGAGACAGGGAGACAGAGAGAGACAGAGAGAGATAGAGAGACAGGGAGACAGACGGAGAGACGAGACAGAGAGAGAGACAGAGAGAGAAAGAGAGACAGAGACAGGGAGACAGAGACAGACGGAGAGACGAGACAGAGAGACAGAGAGAGAGACAGAGAGAGAGAGAGAGAGACAGAGAGAGAAAGAGAGACAGAGACAGGGAGACAGAGACAGACGGAGAGACGAGACAGAGAGAGAGACAGAGAGAGATAGAGAGACGGAGACAGGGAGACAGACGGAGAGACGAGACAGAGAGAGAGACAGAGAGAGAGAGAGAAAACCATCACCAAAAAACTGAGCAAGACTATACCGCCAGTGTGCAGATTTTTCCAAAAAGAGGATAAAATCTCAATGGGACATTCCTGGTCAAATAAAGGTGAACTAAATAACACATTTTTTGAAAAAGAGTCTATTGTTATGAACTTCGGCCTCGGCCAATGGGATGGGAAATGATTTAGCCTGGCCTTAGCCTCAATTACCATTTCCTCCCAGCACGGGAGGCGGGTGTTGTAGTGAGATGTGGGTGACGTCAAGAGTTTGCGTCGAACGAATGTGATAGTAAAGTATTCTGGCCTGGTTCTATCAAGAAATTGAAGCCGGAGCAAGAGGAATGTTTTGCAAATGTAATCGCTGCAAAGATTGTGGCGCAACTCCCCACGGGCTCCGTTAGCGGCAGAGGAGATGGCTAAAGCTAGGCTAACAGCTAACGACATACTCGGGCTCATTGTGTCACGGTAAACTCAGATCCAATTGTTTCAATCTGCAAAAGGAGTTAACCCCTCCCACCTGTAAACGGAGTCAATGGAGCAAATCCAGTTGTTTCGTCATGAGCCTCTTGTGTGTGTTGTGTGTGTGTGTTTTCGACAACCAAGTATAAAGAATGTCTGGACTGATGTTTGTGTGTGACTTTGTCCAGGTTCAGCTGTAGTTCAGACCAGCGTTCACGAGGCATAATACCGTCTCCTTTTTAAATGCTTTTTGGTTTAAAAGTGAACTTCTCTGCCTTTGCACCTTGGATAATTAGCACCACATATGAAGCCACTGATGTCAGCGAGTTTTGCCAAAGTGAAGAAGAAAGTCCTTTTTTCGTCCCACAATTCAATTTCAG